>JAGVSP010003839.1:0-28964 GCA_022494985.1 Micrasema minimum
TTAATTATTCTGTTTCCCTCTGACAAGTTAAAATTGAGACGATTGTTTAAATCTGGATTTGACAAGGGACGGAAGAAAATAGCTTTCTATTAAAATATCATTGTAGTGGTAAAGTATTTTTATTAACTACAAAGTGTTTTCTCTTTGGTATTCTTCCCCTCGTTCTGCGACACACGACACACGACGACATGACACACTATATACTACGCGTGGCAAAACAAAAAACTTCAACCGTAATATAATATTTAATTCATCATTTAACAATGTATTGTTTTCATTTCCCCCATATAAAACGCTCGTAATTATATTTTCACTGGCAGTATAAACAATCACTTGACTTTTGCAATATTTTTTTGCTGAGCACAGTTATGGAGTTTTCGGTTAGTGTTTTACATTGGTTTTTCCAGTGTGTTCATGTGATAATGTGTGTGGAATAAAATAAAATGTGAATGTTTAAAATTTGAGATTTACCGTTTATCTAGTATTTTTGGTATTTATGCGCGGGAACTGGCGGCCGATCGCTTAGCTTGGAGGCAGTTTGTCGAGCCCATATGCTCCACATAGGGAGAGGATATGGTATGATGATGATTTTAGGGTTCCCGCTTGTGTGTGGGGATTTGATTGGCCTAAAATCGACCCAATCACAAAATTATCACAATGCAGATTATTTGCGCCTATTGCCATCTGTTGGCAATAATTGGTACTGGATTGTCTAAATTATAAATTCACTGAATGAATGTTTTGACGAGGAAACAAAAATACCTACTTATCTCTTATAGTTTTCCTGTTCCATTATATTATAAAATGATCTAATCAGTTTGTGATATTACTAAATATATTGTAGTTGGTAATATACCTACTTACCAAGCTAAGTATTTATTTTTATCATATAAATGTAGGTACTTGTGTTTATATTATTCCACCTCGAGAATAAAAATGTACTAACTTTCAATGTGTTTAGTATGAACTGTTAAACCACCTTCTTGATATAATTTGTGAATGGTCCCCTATCTACGGTCCTATTGCAAATAAAATTGTCAAGCCCTAAGCATTTCTGGTTCACTTCAAACAGAGTGTAGAACTTTGAATGAAATTAGATAGAAATATCATGTAAGTTACTTGTAACTATAAAAAAAGTGAACAAATATCTGAATAAGTATACAATTGACATACTGAAAACTCAATTTTTCACGTCAATTTTATTTGGAATAGGACAAGAGAAGTGTTTGCTTTTTGTTCCATCAGGATGCATGCATCAGCATGGTTAAAATAAAATTATGCATTATATTTTACAGGCAAAAACATTGACAGCCTTATTGATGATCGTCGTGGTACATTCTGCTCCACAAATTTCTAGAAGAAACTTCCTATCTCTAGGCTACCCATACAGCGGACTTACTATGGCACCTTACTCATTACCACAGCAATATTATTATCATAATCCTGTGAATTATTATCCACCAATTTATAATATCCAGATGGATTCAGGACTTATGTCATCGGCTTCGTACGTCCAACCACAAGTGCAGCAGGCTCCAACAATGAAGTATATCGCCGTACCATTTATAAGGCTAAGAAGGCCATATAAACTCCCTCCAAACTCTATGATAATTTACTCCCCACGATTAACGCAACTCCGAATGCAAGGATTAGTAAGATAATAATAGATAAGAGACAAGACAACATTTTAAGTGTATCCAAAAACTGGATTTCACCCATGACGGGTTTCCATCAAATTACAATTGACATCTCAAGTGAGACGATAAAAGTTTGGAAGGGAATATAAATATCTAGGTGTTTACAGGGCTTATTTTTTTTTTTTTTTTTTTCCCGCCTAGTATTTGATACCCATATCGTCTGTTGAAATGTCGATTTATTGTAATGAGTCTTGTTTATTTGTTATTCCGTTGATATTGATATGTCTGTGATGATATATTGGGTTAGCAAATTTATTGAAATGTACAATTTTGTAACAAAAATATCCTTGAAAATTCCTTATTGGATTATTAGTAAACATTGATACTTACAAGAAGTGAAAAAAAATCACAATATTCTTTCAATAGTAGAAAAGTTCGAAGGGTTATATCTCACTTATTAAGAGAATACGCTATCACGTGACCGCGGCTGTTTTCCATACAATCATAGTCTTTGATTTTCTCTGTAGAATGTAGCACTAGAACAATATTTTTTTACACATTTTAGATAACAACAAGAAGCGTGTTTGCACCGTCTTACTTTTTTGGTAATGTATTCATTAAAGGAGATAAATACATTATTTAAAAAAAAAAATACAATACAAATACATTTTGGATCAATATCTAAAATGTGTGATAAAAATTATTGCTAATTTCAGGGAGAAAATCGAGGACTACGATTGTATGGTGAAACGGTTGTGAGTCACGTGACAGCGCATACTCTTAATTAACTGATTGATAAATGGCTTAAACTATTGGTTTTGGGTTGTTTTTTTGTTTGCATTTGCAGATTGTCGATTTGAATAATTTAAATTTGAGACTTTTTCTTAAGTATTAATCAAAATCAACTAAGGTAAAAAAGGCAGATTTCTATTTAAAAATCATTAGCAAATTTATTGAGAACACATTCATACTTTCGATTTTCTGAGGCTAAGTAAAATATTTCATAGATGAATACTTGAGAACATTGACTCAAAGAATTACCTTTCATTTTATTCTAACTTTTAGAATTTATGTCATGAAGCTATTTGGCGAACAAAGTTTTAGTGAACTAATCAAATTCTACTCTTCTGATGGCATAGTAATTTAAACCTAACATTTCACATTAATCACATTTTTTACTGCATAGACCAGCGCTTCCCAACCTTTTTCAGTCGCGGACCCCTAGAAATCAAGCACAATTTTCAAGGACCCCCTTAGTAAAAAAAAACGGCAATAAATTTTGGGACTATTTACTTTATAATAGTACCTACTACAAAACAAAGTTTAAAAAAGAATAAAAATACGTTAATAATTAACGCAGAACAGCAACACCAACACGGTTAATAGGGTCTTATATGAAAATTTATTCTCTAATATAAAAATATCCTGACCAGACTCTATTGATGTGAAGGTTGGTGTTGCTTTTTTTTGAAACTAAATTATAAATCCTTGCTACTCAGTTGTAGTCTTCAAATTAGTCAAATTGCGGACCCCCATCAATTTCCTCCCTTACCAACTGCGGACCCCCATATAGGCTTGACCACAGTTGGGAAACACTGGCATAGACCATAAGGCTCTAATGTATAAGTTAATTTACTTTGTACTTAATTCTGTTAAGTTTCAAATGTAATGTACCCTTATAACATACCAAATGTGAATATAGTTCTAAAATTATCTTAATGAGATTGAAAGCAACCTTGCAAGTTAAAATTTCCTCGCTTACCAATGCTTGAAAAGTAGTAGGGAGATACTGATTGAAATAATTCTATTTGATGAAGAATTTAGAAAAAGTTGAGTAGCATTCAACCCTTACTTATTCCGGCAACAATATGTAAATTATATTTTATATAGTAGTAGTACATTATGCTAATCCGGTAAAACTTATATTACCTAAAAAAACTGAGAATCCTAATTATTTTCAATCTGTGAGGTTGCTGTGAAGTACACAATATTATATACGCTTGTATAAAATAAAAATTAATTGAAATAAAAGTTTTTTATTTCCACTTTCCACCAACCACAAATATTAAATAATATAAGAGAAAATTAACACTGAATTAGATGTATTTTATCTGGTAAAGTCTCAAACTTTCACTTTGATCTCGATTGGCGCTTCAACTGGTTGTGTAACGGTTCTCGAACACTTGTTTACGCGGCGGTGAGGAGAGTCAGTTTCTCGTTGAGTTGGAGTTGGATCTTGATGAGTTGGGAGAGAGTGATGACCATGAGGAGGTCCTTCACGTTGGTGTTGAACATGTTGCTGAAAGTCTCGTTGGACATGTTGGGAACGGAGTTGATGAGGTCCAGGAGGGAGCGACCGACTGCGTTGTCGGCTTGTTGCTTGTCAGCTAGCACGTCTTCCACATAGGCCAGCACCTGGGACACAAATTCTGAGGTAATGCTTGACACACTAATTCATAATTAATTACAAAGTATTTACTTAAAATTTTATAATCAAAATATTTAATTACAAAATGTGTTTTTCAATTATTACTTTTAACACCTCAAAAGCCAGGAGAATATTAGAGCAAAATAGAGCCACACAACACCCAGGCTTAGCTGTGTAGCCAGCGTCACAGCGGACAAGGTGTTGATATAGAAACAAATTGGTACAAGAACTAACGAATATTATCAATACACAACCAGAATAAAAAAAAAAAACAGGTTAACTAACAGATCTGATGCTAATGATGGTAAACAATATTATATGGTAAGAGTTTCTGATATCTCAACAGAGAACAGGATCTAAGAATGAGTTGAGATATCAATAGTGATTGAGGCAAGCCAGTCGTGGGTAAATCCAGCATTTGTCCACAAGGATCTGAACACACTCAAAATGCTGTTATTATGTAGGCGTATTTAGTTTGTGGGTGTTATCTACTATACTAACCGTCTCCAGTAGAGAGCTGAGCTTGGCTGAAGCTTCAGCTACCTGAGTGAGGTCCATCATGGGTTGAACTTGGCGAGAGCGACCTTCGCGACCCACGGCCATCGTCTTCTGGCACAGTTGGAGACCAACCAGCTGAAAAGAGACAAAATATTTGGTCAATTTTAACAATAAATAAGTATATACCCTGATTATGAAATGAATAAAGATCATACCAAAATGTAAAAGCTTATTTAAATTTTATTTGAAAACAAAAAAATGTGGACAATTCCTGGCATGAAAAATAGATACATAAAGATATTACTCGTGCAGTAAAAAACACACTGTAAAATTTAAGTAATCAAATTTTTGGTCTACAGGGTTTCCTTCGAGTAATGAATTAAAAAAATTAAAAAAACCATTGATCGTCATATCTCCCCCCACTAATATAATATGGCATCGCCGTTTAGGTTAACTCTGGTTTATGAAAATTTTATTTTGAATTACGATTCATGGGAAAAAAATGTGATATTTATAGGGTAAATGTAATTTTTTCCGTTTTTATTTTAACAAATCAAGAGAAAGATAGAAAAATCATAATCGCTATGTGCATTCATTTAATCACTTGAAAAATGAATAACCATTTATTTAGGAATGAAAATATATAAACTAAAAGAAAACTCTTTAAAAGTGAAGATTTGAGTATTCTTTTGAGCAAAATAAAACATGAAAATTGATTATGTCAAAAGAGTATTTCCAGAGTTAGCGACGATATTATAAGACATGAAAAGTAGTACCTCCGGTTCGTAGGTGGTGACCTCCACATTGATGGGCGTGAACATGCAGCCGGACTTGCCCTTAGGAACGCCGAGCGCCACGCACACGTAAGCTCGCAGCCCCATGCGCGCCCCCTGGAGCCCCGTGTCCAGCGTGAGGTGCACTGGGTTGTTGCACTCGCGCGCGTAGTACTCGTGGATCACGGACGAGTGGTTGGTCACCTCGTTGCCTGTCGCCCACCATCCTGCAACACAAACAAGTTAAAGAGGAAACACTAACAAGTGGGTAGCCGATTATTTAGTTAAGGAAGTTTCTTGCCAAGATATTTTTACAGAAAGTATGAGGATTTCCATATGATCTTCGCGACATACTAAAAAATTCAAAGATTGATGTATCCAATTGTGTTTGTAAATGATATATTAGAGGTAAAGAATTGGGGTAATAATAATATCATAATATGGGGTATTACTTACCGATAATATTTTCGGTGGAGTTGACGCGACGATTGAGTTCATACACATCCATGGCATAGTTAAGTTCAGCTTCAACTTGATCAGCATGTTCTTTGTGTGGAACGCAGAAACAATTTGTTACTTCTGCCACTCCTTTATCCACCGAACCTGAGTTAAACAGAAAACAATAGTTATTAGAAACAAGTGGAATACAAAATCACAACACATTTCTGTTGACAAATCAACAACAACCTTATGGATGATCTGACAGCCGATACTGCCACATGTCACTTGCAATACATTTACAGCGCAAATTTGGATACAAACGATAAATAACTTGCCTAATAATGTTCCTATTACTCTGTGAGAATCCGCATTACGGCGTTCATAAGCATCCACAATTTGAAATAATACTATGGGGTGCACCTTAACAACCAAGTTGAGCGCCATTTTGGACGTAAAAGGAATTTCATTGAAATTTGAGGTTATATTAGTGCTGCCAGAGGCAAAGATAATACACTATAAATAGGGCTTTGAAATAAAACTTTTTCATTGTCATCATGATGGGCGCTATTTTTTAAATGTTAGTACTTAACTAATATCCGAATAGTAATTTTTTTTCAAATATGACAGTGCCAACAAAAAAAAAAATCCTACCTACCCATCCATCCATCAAAATTGCATTTGTTTTTCATGATAAAAGTATTAGTTTAGTAATATATTTTCCCCTTTTTTCATCATATTTTATCGTCAAAAATGGAGTGTACCCGGAAATATTTTTAGTATATTTTCTCGAACAAACAAAATTATATATTACATCTACTAAATTTTTTTATAGAGGACCAAATCATTTAGACACAAACAAATTCAATATCAACATCAACAAAATTTTTTACGTACATAGAGGACCAAATATTTATACGTATAATACAAATATAAAATGATGAATTATACGTTGAGATACAAGTTTAAGCAATTTTTTTATTGTGTAAAACCATAAATCGAGTATTATTTTTACTCAGATATGTCTAAATAAACTATGTCTGTCTGTCTAAATAAACTAAACTGTCTATGTAAACTAAAACGGAGTTTATATCTTTTTTTTAAAGTACTAGTCATGTCAATTAATAATTAATCAATTTAGAAATCAACATTTGGCCTACATTGGCGGATTATTTTTTCTTGAGTGCCATGGCCTTATGTAAAGGGGGTGTTGGTGCAAAGCCTCTAAGGTTCATATAAAAATAATAGAATATAAATAAAAAAATTCATGTACATGTGCATAATTTCCGACATGACATAGAACAAAATATATTGAACATAAAATAAAAAAAATAAAAAAACACAATTTGTCACTTCTGGAGCAGATTTACCCAAAAGAGCGGCCTATCTCTTGCACAACCCTTAGTGTCTGATACCGACGCGCCTCATCAATCAGCTGATTTTCAAACAACATGAGACGTTTCCTCTGGCTCCAGCCATTCGATGCCTCATCAGTCCCTCAAAAATTAGAACTTCTTAAACCTTGATATTCACAGCCAGTACCTGAAATACTTTACTAACTTATGTTCAATATCAACAAAAGAAAATAATTGCGAAAATATTATTCTAATTTATTATAATTATTCTACATCAATATCTCATCATATCATCGATATGCATCAAGCACCATAACAGAGAGCTGTGGGGTTGATCATAGAGCTTCTCATCCAATTCATTTGAACGACTTAAACTCAAGTAAACTTAACTTCTCCCTAAAGTATACCCATAATCCATAACTAAATCAAGCACAAGCCGCTTAGGATTGGAAGTAGTATTTACAAATTGAAATATGTGCAAATATCATAAGATTGCAGATTTCTTAATAAAAAAAAACCAATTGATACTATTTATTTTACCATGTTAGTAGCTATTGATGACATAATTTTCAGATAAGCTCACTTAAGTAAACATTCACAATAAGCTTACCACACAAGTGCTTGATGTAAAATTGATTGATTTTCTGAGAAAGAAGCAAATATCTCTTAATATTTAATTCATTATTTACCATAAAAAATGATTAGAAAATGGTTCAAAATATGTACATCTATTGTATTATGTAACAGTATACTAAACAAAAATATTCATAGTTGGGGCCAATAAATGTACCTACCTATTGTAAATAATTGATAGTTTCAGCTTCGGGAAAATAAACTGGTGTTATGTTTATTTCTTCTTGCACGCATTTGAGAAATTGGGATAATACAAATCGTAGGTATGTATTTAAAGGTTGGTATGGGAGGTAATAAAATTTTCAGCATAGTTTAAAATTTTTTAAATATTATATTTTACAAACAAAATTTTTTAAATATTCATAATTTATTAAAAAGTTAACAATTTTATTTGACTATTAAAAACATAAGAGAAAACATAAACAAAGATTTTTCAAGTTAAAACAGAAAAGCACAATCATGTAAGTATCCTAACAAACAACACACTTCCAAAAATTAATCATGTAAATATATTATTTTGCAAATGGAAAACTAATAACATAAATATATTATTTTGGATAAACATTACACATGATAATCTCCGCCAGCTATTTTTTCATCAGATAACCAGGACACCAAATAGTTAGATGAATCTTGGCTCAGCCAGAATAGTGTCATTAGCAATCCTTCTACTATTCCCAAGCCCATTCCAGCGACGATATCCAACAAGAAGTGTTTCTCCGCTACAACTCTCGAAATGGCAACGCAGGTGAGCCAAGCAAATAGAGGTGGAATACAAAAGAAAGGAAGAGGATAGAGATATAGAAATATATAGACAACCATAGATGCTCGACTTGCATGACCTGAAGGAAAGGAGAACTTATCAGGACCAATATCATTTGTTGGAGATGGCCTTCGCCTCCTTGTGGTCGCTTTTAAAAATGCAACAACAATAATATCCAAAATTAAGGCCAACAGCAAGTTCATCTGCAACTGGTAGAGGTGCTGATTCCCGAGCAACCAGATAGATCCTATCACAACCACGAGCCAAACTATCCCATGGCACGAAATCTCCAGTAATTTTTGGTGCACCTTTAGAGATCTGAACAGCGTTATATCTTTGGTCTTTGACAGAAAGGTCCTCGTTAACTCTACATCTTTGGTTAGAATACGTTTTAAAGTCGGGTGCACCTTTCGTTTTTTCTTCATAATCTTCCGACTTGTATTTCATTGTTAACAGGGTAATAAAATGTACGTTAAAAATAACGAAAAACAAAGAATAAAATCAAAGAACTATTCGTGCCGACGTCGATGACAAAATACTAATAAATAAATGTGACGAATCCTAAAAATGACATTTGGAGTACGTCAAAATTACGTCAAACATTGAGATGAAATAATATTTATTGAGTCAACTTGGGGAAAGTCACTTCCGAAATCAGCGACACTCCAACGCATGATAAAACATAAAACTAGCGGTTACCGACCGAGAAAACAGTAACCTGCAATCTAGGCCGGTACAACACCACCCAAATGTCGGTAACAGCAAACTGTAATATCTGCCGAGAGCCGGAAATTTTATATTTTGCCAATGCGTAAACTGTTTTACCTGCCGGTAATCGCTAGTCTTGTTGTGCGTCGGAGTGTCGATGTCGCCCACAGGGGCAGAGGATTGTTTTTTCTTTGATTTGACGTTTAATGTAGGTAGGGTCCATTATTATTATTATGGATGTCATTGGTCAAAAACATTTTTTGGTTATGCAAACAACAGTGCTGCCAGTCAATAAATTATAATAAATGTTTTTTTTAAGCCGGGTAAGCTAGAACTTTGGCAGCGTAATATTATTTTAATTCATAAAGTTTTAAAATCCTTTCGAATTTAGTTCAGTATAATATCCAGGTTTTAAGGCCATAGTGGTGCATTAAGTACAGGTAAAATAAGTAGTATGAACCTAAAGTATGCACCAGTGATGAATTCTAAAAAAATTAATACCTACCTATACTTATTTCTTAAATGAATTTGAGGTAAGATAGTGAGATAATTAATTATAAGATCCAATGAGGTTGAGCTTATTGCCCCTGTTATGTTGATTTACAAAAACAAAATTTGTAAAAAAAAACTTCTCACCGCCTATTCACACATAATGATGTGTATAGTATCTTGATCGCACAATTATTTTTATGACAGGAAAACAGTATTATTGAAATATTATGATAAAGTACTATTAATATATAATATGAGTGCAATAGATTTATGGATAGGTACATCTGAAAATGAAACTTATATAGAAGTATGTGTAAATCAGCACCTTTTGATATGCAGAATGGAGGTGCCAAGATTGTAATTTTTATACTCGCGTATTATCTTACCTAACTGTTTTTGTCATAGCTTTAATAAATTTATTCTTTATTGATTATTTCTTAGGGCTTAGGCTGTAAATACATCCATAACACACGAGTACAGTAGAGGTCCAGTGTAAATCGTTATTAGTTGCAAATTTCTGTCTAACATTTCTATTTTCTTTCCGTCGATCGATGGACATCGTATACATCGATCAGCAGACCTTTAGCTAATAAACCCCATCGATCAACGTCAGTTGGGTGTGTGTAATAACACCCTAACATTGTAGCCTCAGTATATTTTTGATAAATTAGGACTAATTGCAGCATAACATTCATGGTGCGATATGCGTTAAGCTAAACACAAAATTTCCACACAATCTTATATGGGGACCTACTCTTAACTCATCGGAACAACGCCAGCCAGGCCGGCTATTAGTAGATATATTGAAAAATCAATAATTAAAATTTAGGAGATAATAAAAAACGTGAGTAAAAAACATTACAAATATTTTTATTCCAACAAATGTCATAGTAAAAATTTAAAATAAATGTTTTTTTTTAATTTGAGAATAAAATGAAACAATTGCGAGATATTTCAAGCAGTAACATTTATTAAAGTAAATTTAAACAATAAAAAAATACATGTGTTTAAATTAAAAATATTTATCCATAAAACACTCTTGATTCATAAAACTTAATGAATTATAAGGTAATATATTTTCATCTTGATATTCTGTCTGTCTTAAATAAGGTGATAGTTTAGGCTTATCTTAGTATTATACCTGATTTAGGACCAATTATTTTAGAATTGTTGGATTTTCCTCAAAGGGCTTTGTGGCCTCCAATTGACAATCAGGTGGTAAATATTGATATGTTATTGAATAACAAGACGGCAGAATTGTGAGAGTATAATAATTGTGCCTATAATAGACACAAAACATAGATTTCTTCCTACCTAAATTTGTGTAGAAAAATATAAAACACAATTTTATTTTACTCAGCTACGGAAGGTATACCCTGGACCCCCAACCCCCTCAACTCACCCCCCACACTTCGGTTATAAAAATAATATTTATATATAAATTTATTATATTACTAAAATTTGTATAATAAAATGTCCTTTAATAATTTATCTACTTGTCTACATTTTAATGGATTGTAATGTTACAATCACCTTTAACAAAGCCATAAAATAAAGTAAATAGTTTTTTTTTAAATCTTATGGTTCACTAATTTTATTCATCAGCAATTTTAAAAACATTAATTAATTAATCAATAAACATTTCTAAAACAGAAATGACAAAAGAACTTATGTGTAGGTACTTGAATAAATGTGTCATAAGAATAAAATATTAAAGAATGATAAACACACGAAGAAGCAATAAATTAATACATGTTCAACTTATTTTCTTATTAATAATGTCCCTAAATTAGGTTGTAACAAGGGACAGTTAAACCTATGTAAATATATGTTAACAGTTAAAAATAAAATAATGTTATAATGTTCTTCCTGTACAAAACATTAAAATGTTAAAAACAAAAACTTTTATATTAATAATTATCCTTAATCTAGCAACATAAATTTTGCCTTGCAATTTAAAAATACATATAAAATTAAATGACTGTTGGTGATATAAAACCACCATTCTTGACTTTTTTTATATAATTCTATTATATTTATATTTTACAATATTTTGATACCTACATATTTTTTGGTCCATATATTTATTCCTCTGAAAATATGTATAATTTACGTGGAAAACACAGAGATGAAATAATTTCATTTCATACGAAACAGTTAGAGTAACAGCTTCTTTAGAAAGTTATATTTTAATGAAGAATAATTAATTTTGAGAACTTTATTGAACAAAACTAAATCAGGAATCCACCCAAGGTCGCTGACTATTTGATATTTCAAGGAAAAATGGGTCGTTGGGGAACTTAAAACCTCACAATGGATGAATTACTTTTACCAGCATTTTTATAGAACGGAAAGTCGGGTTTTAAACTAAATTTAACTTAAAATGGTATAAAGATTGACTAATGGGTGTTTTTAAACAGTTAAAGGTTCGTAGCATTTACAGGCATTGAGTGATTGTTTATAAAAAGGGCATTTAGGGTTTCCCTAAATAAAATAAGATTACTTAAAATAAGGTCGCGCTAATGTAATAACACCGTAAAAGTTTTGATGATATTAATCTAATATGAAACGAATGGATATCAAGGATTTTTTTATAGAAAAAAATTCAATGTATTTATTAAAGTATTTTTCGTATAACAAAGACCATAAATTGAAATGATAAAAAGTAAATATTTTCAATTTAGTATTGTATATATTTTTTATTATTTAAAATTCTCAAGGCAACGTTTAAATTGGAAAAGGCATAATTTGAAATACCTCAATTAAATCAATTTAGGATTCTTAAAAAAATGGGAATAAAACTGCATAAACATTTGTGTATTTTGTGTGTTCTAAGATAAAAATGTATAGGTATTGTCTATTCACTAAGCTTGATAATTACTAAATATTTAAAACATTTTTTCCTGCAGAAATCGTTTGTTCTTTTCAAATAGGGATGTATAAGAGTGATAAATATTCTTGAATGTATATAAAGTTTTAAAAATACTACACAATAATTTAGTGTTTACATTTTATGTAATATATGAAGAGGCCTATGTGAAATGTATATATTAAAATATAAATCTACATTCTATGGATACCTACCGATGATGGACTAACAGCAATGTAAAATAGTTATTTCAAATTACCCATTTGTCAAATTCGTAAGCATAGTGAATGCATTTAATGCAAAATTTCAACTGCAAGAAATTCGTTTCTAATACAGTGTGAAACTTGAAAGATGTAAGATTTTATTTTTGCAAATAGTAAAAACATTTAGAATTAGTATAAAAATATCAAGTGCCAGATTATATCATATTTTTTTGGTCATTATAAGCTAACATTCATTCTTTTCTTGGTCATTGACTTTAGAATACTAATAAATATTTCTTGAAACCAATAAGGGTTTATTTTGTGATTCTGCGATTCACACAATGAAAGACGAATTCTAAAAAAATAATGTTCAATACAGAAAACTGCTACAAAGAGAATTCTTCCAATAACGGTGTAAGACAAGATCTTAATTATATATAATTAATGATGAACATAATTTGTGCGGACAAAATGTAGTATAAAAAAAAGTTTTAAAAAAAACATAAATTTATACTTATAAAAATAAAGATATGATGAAGATTAATTGCTACAAAAACACAATTAAAATTTAAAAAATCGGATTAAAAATCGGGTTGTTTCATCTGTTCATAACTCTAGAGATAAAATAAAAGTAAAATCTTGTCCGCACTTAGGAATATTGTTCTATACCGTTAAATCTATTGGATATTTTCTCAAAGACTCACATACAAATCTATAATATTATTTTATGTAAGTATAAATATATATATGTATTTACATTAACAATTCATGACTTATATGAGCGTTTTAAGCCCATAGATTTAATGATTAAAAGTAAAATAATATTTATTAAATATTTATAGTGACAGTCCCGAAAACGAAATCAATAAGATATAACATTTATATTATGGACATTTGACGTCTTAAATTCGTTACATCATTCTCCAAAGGCATGTACAAATTTGTTTTATAGAAATATTTACTTTGAAATAAACTTTTTGAGGTACGTTAAAATACACAAGTTTATTAAAAATTACAACTAGTAGGATATTGATTGGAAAACATAAATGGTTTTTAAAAACTCTTAAATCATTTCTTCAAAAAAAAAAGTTAAAATCAGATATGTCTAATCCTGTTATTTCTGTAAGATCAATATAAAATTATAATCATATTACGATTTTCCTTGAACACAATAACTATCTCGGGACTGTCGATAACACTAAACTTAAAGTAATATTTATTTTGGATATCAGATAAAAACTGAAAGTAAAGAAAGTCTACTTACTAAAGGTGCACTTAACAGAGTAAAATGTACACTTAAGCTTCTTCATCGATTTTGGATGTAATAGCTGCTACTTCGGCCAGTGTTGTGAGAGCGCATAAATCCACATTGTCATTATTAGTATTTTGGTCTGGCAATATGTTATTTGTTGAGGTAGGTATAATATCGGATTGGAAAGAGTTTGTACAATTATTTTTGGCTATATCTTTACAATTATTAGAAGAAATTGACATCTAGTCTAGTAATGCTGATTTTTCTTGGTTTCCGCTTTTTACTGCCAATAATGGCTGATTTTCTCTGCTCGGCCAAGTACATTCGTTCGCTCAAAGATATATTATTTTGGTTAAGTTCTAGTTTGGTTTGAGCTTCGTTTCCTAGTCGAGGGAAGTCAAGTCCACGGATCCCGATACTATGGGGATAGTTCAAGGGTTGCCCTGCTGCACCGCTAGCAAACTGGTGCTGAGGAACTACAGACAAACGTGGTCTCGCATCTTTGTGTTTTGAAGAAGACATCTTTTTCCTTTTCTTGTTTTCTTTCTTTTTTTGTTGAAACTTTTCAAGGCTTAGGGAAGGCAGGGCCATTATCTTGGCATCCAAGTCAAAGTCATCAGCGGTGAACATTTTGTTTGCTTGTCCATCAGTATCCACAATCCCCATCGCATTTTCTCTGTAATAATGAATCTGACCAGTATCGTCTGTTTCAGATTTTATTTTATTGTAGGCACTTTCCGTCGGATCCACTTGCTCGGAATACGCTAAATCAGACTCATCGTTTCCTCGGGCACCCCCGGGAGATTGTTTGGGATAGTTGTCGTACATATTCCAACTGCAGGTCGGGCTGTTTACTTCGTACTTGTGACCATCGAGGTGAGACGGTTTCCTCTCCATGTGCTCTTTCTTTTGACGCTTGTTAACAATAAGGCCTCCCATTGCCATAAACTCTTGATAGCGCTTACCTTTACACGCCCTTCCTGAACCCTTATTTTGCAATTGATCGGTAAAGATATTCCAGGCACTTTTATTTTTCCCGAAAGCGTGTAATTCTTCCGAGCGTTGGATATCTTTGTCTTGAGATTCGTCCGATGATTCGCTTCCGTTATGTTTGAAGGAAGTGTATTCATCATAAGACTTGGGAGAATTTGCACTTTTAGATGAATCGAATCCAGACCCAGTCAAACTGCTCTGGGGTGTAATAGTTTTGGAACCATTTGAAGTTGATTTAATCGGAGAGTCAAAATGTTTGAACACTTGGGATGTTTTAGAAAGCTCATCTTGCAGTTTTTGTAGCTTTAATTCCTCCACAGTTAAGTAGTTAATACAGGGTGGAGCCACATCATTGTCGCATTTATAATAATTGTTACTGTTTACCATATCTTCGGATTCGGAAAAAGAGCGCTTTTTAGGAGGGTTTGGCATCGTGATAGGTGTGGATGTTTTGAATTTTGGAGATTCCAATAAAACAGAATGTTGGTTTGCCGCAGGCGATAGAAGAGAGAAATTCCTGTCGTTGAGATCATCGTCAGAGTTTTATTAGACAGAATCAAACTACTAATGCCTCCCATCTGCGCCTCGTCGGCGAGCTTTCCCGGAGTAAATATTTGCCTGTTACCATCGCCTAACTCTTTGGATGTAGAAGTAGAGGATGAGCATTGTAATTGACTTTGGTGAGGTGGTTATTGTTAGTCTGCTCGAGTTTAATCTCGTGAAAGTCGTTGTCGATGTACATGTCCTGGTCCATGGAGGGACCACCCACCAACCCGGGCCTGGAGGCCGTACGGAGCGGTGGAGCCGGCAGTTTGTACCACTTGAAGTCTGGATGAGCGGTGAAGAAAGCGTCTTTGTACTGAAAAAAATCAATTTAAAAATTAAGAAACAAAAATAATGAATATCATAATTTTTTTGGTCAGCATGTTTAATATGAGTAAATTTATAAGCAGTCATGAATATCGGGTATTTTAATACGTGTTGGGTTGATGTTGGAAGATTTAAATTTTGCACAATGATCAGAAGTGCATTTTATAATACATCAAGTTTGTCGGGCTGTTAATTTATCCAGTAAAATAAAATATTGATTAAATTGATAAAGAAAAACAAGAAAGTGTAAGTACCTGTTTTGCAAGACCAGTATAACACGCTTTTTCATCCTTCTCCAAGTTCGCCCACCACTCTCCTAGAATTTTAGTAATTGACCTGCAAAAAAATTGTGTTTATATAATTATAAGACTTTGTTTATTTGTAAAACCAACCTATTTTGATCTAACACATTATATACTACAGCGCAAAAGCAGTTCTGACATCTTTAAAAATAAAACATGTATTTACTTAGTAACTGATGCAAAATTTGATTTTCCCCATATCATCGAGTCTTGAAATTGCCGAAAAATATTTACATTTTGCCCCTCAATAATCATTATCAATATTCATTTGAAAAGTGCAAATTTTTCTCATTTTTGCAGATAATTTAAAAGGCTAAAAAATCCTGAAACAATACCATGTCATTCACACAAAATGCAGAATAATTGCAATAGGAGTCAGCTATAAGATTTCATTCACAATACTAACCTATTCCTTATGATGAATGCAATGCGAATTTAGTGAATTTCACGTCACCAGATGCATAAGTCATTTTTTGATCTTTCAGCTTTATAGGATAATTTGAAAACCTTTTTTTGCTATAAAATTTAATTATTTTAGGTATTACTTCTTAAAAGTTTAATAATTATGCTCAAAGTTTCATAGGCACACAATTTTTTTTAGTAAAATTACAAATATTGTATAAACGTTAGAATTCTTTATCAAAAATGGTTTTATAAGCCCAAAAGCATTAATTTTGATTTGATATACACCGTGTAACAAAACTCGACGAACAAGCGGGAAACCAGTAAATTACATAATATTTCATATTTGGAGTCGATTTTACAGAATAAGATTTTTTGATTTGACCCATAGTTTTCGAGAAAATTGAGAAAGAAGTTGATTTTTTTGGTTGATAAATTTTTACAATTTGAAATAAAATATTATTTATTTAGTCGAATTAATACTATCTATAAAGAAAACAAAATCAAAACCAGCATTTTAATAAGAATTTTTGCAATTTTCCCTTATGAAAGTTTTTGTAAGAAATTTTTTTTTTTTCAAGTTCTATTACACATTCGACTCCAAATATGATGTAGATTCACCAGTTTTCAGGTTGTACAACGAGTTTTGTAACACCATGTCTAGATTCCGTTGATCATCATTCTTAGTTCAGGATATACTGGGATACTAAAAACACATTAATTGTCTACCTATCACTGAAAAAAAAAACATTTTATTTTATTTATTTATAAATAAGAAACATTTGAGTTCTTATGATACACTCAAATATTTCAATTTTGGGGCTGCTTTCAAATAGTCGGAAATAAATGTGCCAGAAAGCAAGAAACAAGTTGTGCTGGAGTGAGATTCGAACCTAGAGATTCCAGTCGGAGTCTCCGAATCTACCACTAGACCACAACCCGGTTCTACAGGGTGTAAAAAATCTCGATGTACAACCTGAAAACTGGTGAATCTACATCGTATTTGGAGACGATTGTGTAATATGACTTTTTAATCTGAACTTTAAAATTTTTTTTTTTCTTCTCACAAAAGTTTTCTTAAGAAAACAGATTGAGTAAAATTGGTCAAATTTTTATTATAACGCTTTTTTAAATTTTGTTTTCTTTATGGATAGCATTAATTTGACTAAATACATGATATTTAATACAATTTTTCTAAAAAAAATCAACTTCAAATCAAAAAAGTTTATTCTACAAAATCGACTCCAAATATTATGTAGATTCACTGGTTTCCCGCTTGTACATCGAGTTTTGTTACACCCTGTATAAACACAATAAATTATTATTATGATGTCCGCCTTATAATGTAGCCGTAGCGCGTTGTGCTGCCATGCATGAGGTCGCGGGTTCGATTCCCGATGGGTGTCAATATGAAACATTTATTTGAATGTGATTTTCACATACAAACATTTCATATGTGATACCTTGGACTGGTGCTGAAGCGTAAGTCTGATCACTGCGCTTGGTGTATCAATGCAGTGCCTATGCACCATTGGGTGCGGATAAGGGAAAGTAGTAGTAGTAATGATTTGCCATGAATTTAATGACGCAGAAGTGACAGAAAATTCAGCTCATGGCTTCTAGGAATAGGGGGTTGAAATGTTAACATAATTCAATTTTATCTTAATTAATTTACTTCTTTTTAAAATCTATCGACTGTATTTTAAAAACATATCGTTACGACGTGTTGAGATTCAGCCCTCTAAAGTTCTAAAGAAATATTTTGTTGAGAAATATGAATAAGGTCTAATGAGTATCAGAAACAAAAGAATGGCCGGCATTGTTTAAAATAATATCAATTGTTGTGATTGCTAATATTGCATGTTGTTATTATATTATTGGGATTTTGTTACAGTATGTTATTTTAAACAATGTTTTGTCTGAAATCTACAGCTTGTAATGTGATCTGGTTTTAATTCATCATTCCTTTTAATGATTCATATATTATATAGAATGAGGCGCTGAGGACCAACATAAGCGAAATCTAAGCATGTAAGTATGAGGTCAGTTAAAAAAAATCTTAGATTTCAAGTCACACACTGACTGAAATGACAATTTTATTCATTCTGAAAAGTAAAACAAAACTTTTTTACAATTTGACATTTCAACAGAGACGAGAAATTTGGAAGGGAATATGGATATCTAGGCGTTTACAGGGCTTATGGCCTGTCATTGGCTGGGTTAAGTGGCCACTTGATGTATTACAACATTCCCCATTTCACCTAGTATTTGTATCCATATCTGCCAATATACAGTAAAATGGCGCGACGCTTCACATGTGAACACTCTCTGTCATCCATTGAGAGAATTGCTAAGCATTTTAGCAGAAACCTTTATGATTGCAAGTGAGATTCTTACCGAATTATATCACCTACTAGGAAAATCCAGTTTTTGTCTACAAGTATTTGGACACACTCAAAATGTTGTTTACAAAACTTTTTTAATCCTCGCCTTGCGGTGATTGCAAAATCTCACTAAATAATTAATATCTCCGTAAATAAATCAAAATATAACACTGGCATTTTCGCTTATCTTCAATCAAACCTTTTTACACCGGAAAGAAAATATTGAATACACATAAGCATTGTAGGTAATTACTCAAAACATATTTTTTTACCTGCATGTTTCAGAAATTTCATACGAACATCGTGTATTTTGCAATAAACAGAGGACTAAAAAATAAAATAATAAAATGAGTTATTATGACAGACAGAGATACTAACTACATAGTGATAATAAAAACATTTATTTGAAAAATACAATTGTAAAAGTTATGAATCAACATATTGTAGGTATATTGAATATGAAAATCACACATTGAAATATTACTTATTTAAAATACTTTGGTACTGAAACGTAAGACTGCTCATTAGGGTGGTCACAAAAAATCAATGTTGGAATTTTTTTGAGGGGACCCCCTTAAAAGCTGCCAATTGGCTAAGAAATGAGATTGGTGAAGTTTTCAGCTCAATTGGATAAGGTTAACCCGTGCCTCATCAAGGTTGAAGTTTTAACTTTCTATAAAAATGTTTTTTTTTAAATTAAAATACCTAACAATATTGCAAGATTTAATTACATATGCTGTCCAGATTTTGCTTGATTTATTTTCTCAATTGGTACATAAAAAAGGGTGTAATTAACACTGTTTTCAAAGTAAATACAGCACAATCCAAATTGAAAATTATGGATTTAGGAGAAAAGAAACCAAAAAGGTACAAAAATAAGAAGAATAAATGTTAAAAATTTTATTACTTAAAATATAAGAAAGAAAGCATTATAAAAGAAAGAAATTATTATTAAAATTATTAACATTTACAATTTTTAGATTAAGGTGGTAATGGTTTAGATAACGTGGCTTTTGAAGAGTCAGGAAAAATTTTTCGACATTCCGATACAACTTGTAACAGAAACTGTCGTTGTTCTTTGTCTTTTGTCAAGCAGGAATTGAAGTCTTGGATTAATTTTACCCCTCTTTCAGCTGTGTCATTGACAACCTTGAAACCGTTCACTATTTTTTTTGCTTTTAAATAATGTGCGTTTCCACACCATATATCAGGATCCGTATTTAAAAATTCTGTATCAATTTCAAATCTTTTGAAAAAATTTAGAGTTTGATGAGAAACAAAAAAATCAATATCTTTGTCCAATAAATTATCCACTTGATGGAGACTGAGTTTTGCTTTCACATCCCTATCATCACATGTTTTTTCTACAATTGGAATTAATTGTAGACATTTTACAGCCATGCTAGTTTTGACTCTTTTTTCTAAATTTTCATCGAAGATCAATGTGGGTTTGGGAGCGTTATACCACGCTTTTAACGTAAATGTTTATTTAAAATTAACAAATGTCAGTAATTAGCTATTCTGTTCAATTTCCAAAATTGTTATTGTAAATTGATCCTGATGAAAGATATATTTGAATACAATAAATTGGCATTTTGGCCGATTCTTCTTAGCGTGATGAATGGACCTGGTAGCTTTGAATTAAGTGTACTTTGTGTGGTGGTACTGTCCTAACACAATTAACAGAAAGTTGAATTAATTTCTTTGTTATAATCATCCCTTGGCTGTTGGTGTTTTATAGAATTGTTCTGTAAGAAAAATTGATATTTATTCTGCATTCCCCTATTTTATGTCTAATATTTTTTATCTCAAAAGCAGTTTTGTATTTTGGACTTGTCTAGCTTTAGACCCATTAAGTCCTGAAACTTCTTAAAAAATATTTGAGTGGGGGTAAAAACCGTAGTTGTGAACATAGTTTTAATCAAAAACTGTTTTCAGAATTATTGAGCTTAAATATGGTGGCGACATGCTACATTAAGAAGATCTTTTCTCTAAATTTTGCTCCAACAAAACGCAGGTTCCGTTGAGCGCTCCAGTATTTTACCGCTGTGGTATCAAAAACACATTGACTGGATTGTTTCACTGCCCCCAACACCTTCTCACTGCATGAAAATACAGTTTTGCTGAGTAATTTCCGTACCAATTTTCATGCTGAGGAACTCCTATCAAACTGGTTACTTCTATCCCCACAAAACTAATCAAAACGCTGACCTTTATACATTTTCTTTGCTCAATATTTCTGGATAGTAATTTTCCGTCCCAGTGCACAACGAGCTCCTTCTAAATCGGAATTTTTGAAATCTATGATTGATAAGCTCAGTCATTTGTTTTCGGAATAGCTGTCCTGCGAAGTCGTTTTAAACTTCATACTTATAATTATAACTTCTGTGAGTCAATACCCTAACGCCACTGGCATAGACTGATATTATTCGAAAACTGCGTCTCTATCTGAAAATTACATACATCTATCTAACATAAAGACAATTTTTCGGTAAATAATATCTTCACTTCCTCTAGGCGTACTTCTTTTCTTTATTCTGGTTCTCCTTCCTCTGTGTCGGGAAAATTCACCTCCATCTCTTCCTGTTCTTCATTCTGATTGCTGCTTGTTGAAGATTCCAGTTGTGCAATTAAATTTACCATTTCTAAAAAAAAAAGGGAAAAAACCATTAAGCGGTAAAAAGCAGTAAGCAAAGCACTCACGGAATAGGCATCAAGTCAAATAATCTCAGAGAAAAGATAGGGAAAACGTGAAAAAAAGAGAGAACAACTCTACTAAAACCTACTTTGTTTTGTGAATTTTTCCAATCTCGCCATCTCGCTGCTCGTCTTTTTTCTCTTCGTTGTTCTGCTTTTACGAAATTCATGTCAACGCCTCCCATGCAGCCAGGGCGTCCTTTTTTTCCTCTGGAGTAACAAAAACTTGCTTGTCTTCTTCAACAGTGTTTTTAATGCATCCTGATGAGCAATATCAAAAATGGTCATCAAGGGCTGACTTGAAAGCTTCTATTTTTAATATTTTGAGCTGTGCTTTTAGATCTGTTTGCGTTTTTTTGTAGTTTTCTCCACTCTTCGTACAGTTTTTTCAAGCTTTAAACAAAATCTTTAAGTGTCTGGTTGGTATCTTAGCTTTTCTCACCCGAAAAAAAAATTACAACTTCTTCCTGTATTGTAAGTCTTGCAGCTTCTCTGGTGTTCAATTTCACTTGCCGGTTTATTATAAACTCAGCTGCGTAAAACTTGACAATTAGATGGTAACTTACATGCCAGTGAATTGATGAGACATGTGGCCATTAAATACACCATTTCTTTCTGCCTTGAACTCGAACCTGAACGAGCATGGCTCGTTGATGCTGTAAGAAGACATAGTCCCTCAAACTTCACTAGAAAAACCTCACTAGAAGAAACGTTGTTCAATAATGTATACTTGTTCACTGTTTGAAAAACCAAACATTAACTAGAAGCCCTATGGACCTCTCCCCCACATCTTTCGAAATATGGGAAAACCCCAGGCACCCCCAGACAAGGAACACAAAGGAATAAGGTTGTTGTTTAAGAGAACTCCAGGTAGGGATTCTCAGAAAGGTTCTTGGCAATAGCTTTTTTAAGACCAGATAGTTAACCACTAACTTGCAATTCCGTAAAAACATTTGTAAAGTTAAAAAAAGTTTATTTTAATGTTTATCATATATATATATTTATAGATTATATCATATAAATTGTTTAAAAAATGTATAATGTTTCAAAGGAAACAAAAAAATCATCAAGAAGTGATTAAATTAAAGTATCTTTCTTGCCATTTTCCACATATTATCTAAAAATAGCGACTTTGAGGATTCCGGAACATGACCGGCAAAATAATAGTTACTTGAAATATTAACGTTTTAACAAAAATAAAAGGTAAAGAATATAACTTAAAGATAACAACATTTCCTATGAAATGAAACAAAATCACATTTCTTAGGACACACAGTTTCCATTTATTGAGAAAAAAACGGCGTTTTTTTTGCCAAAAGAAAAAACCTGTTATTTTTTCAAATGTAATCTCGATGAGGCACGGGTTAACATTATCCGATTGAGATAAAACTTTCAAATCTTATTTTCTAGACAAATAGCAAATATTAGGGGGTTTCCCCCCTCTTTTATTCCTCCCCCCCCCGTCGGCAATACGACAAAAATATTTTTTCACCTTATTACCTTGTGACCACCCTAACTGCTCATCTTAAACCTTACACGTGAATAAATTAAATCTCAGAAACACGCATTGATCCTATGCACCATAGGGTGCAGATGAAAGGGAAAGTGAGTAAGTATGAGAAAAAATAATTAGACATAATTAAGTAAAAAAGTTCCTAATGATACGCATTTTCTAACGTTTCCAAACAATAAAAAAATACATAGCCATTATAATGAGATAGGTACCTAGTAGGTACGTAATTAAATACCCCTAATATAAATTGTTAGCAGAAACTTTGGAGTTTTTAGTAAAAATTACAACAAAGGTAAATAAATGTGTCGCTAACAAGCGGCTAACCACCTTATTTATTTAACGCAATGTTTTGATTCGCTGTCAGGACGAAAATGTTTTGAAGCAAAAAACGTTTGAAAAATAAACACCATTGTTTATAGAAGGCGCAAAGGCGATACGCGGTACATTTCAGAATGTGCCGATATACGAAGACGTATTTGAGACCTAACTATTTGGTTATTGGGATAGAGGAAAATAACTCCTTTGCAAGTGTTTCGAAATGATAAAATCGCAAGCGGTGAAACATGTTGAAAGGTCGTTCTGCGTTCTGCATCTCAAATTGAAATTAATTTGGCGGCAAAAGGACTAAAAAATGGCGTCGGTGTCCGCGCAAGATAAAAAATAATATCGTAAGCCCGATCACCCCAATAATGCCGACGATTGTGAATTTGACTTGATTCGATTGAGTGCAAAAAATAATAAATAAAATAGTTGTTAATGCACACAGGAAAAGAAAATAAGAAAAGGTGAATTCACCAATTAATCAATTGCAGAGCATACACCCACTCACGCAAACTTATGTAAATTGAAAAAAAACCTGAGAAATACACATATAAGCAAAAAAAATATACATAAACATAATTTTCGCCTGCAAGCACTGAGGTTTTACAAGGCACGTAGATACGGTAACATGGTAAAATCAATAAGCATTAGTTTTAGAGTTTTTCTACAAAAATAATCCTAATTTACAGAGAACCGAGAACGCAGCGCTCTTAACGAGGCAATCTACACAGTACGTGAATAATACGTATCTGAGTATGTACGCGTAATGGCCGCTTGTCGCCGACCGAGTGCATTCAACAAATATTTTGTCAAGTTCAACGAACTGATTACAGCTCCGTCCAAGAAAGGTCATGATTAATAATGTTACATTTTTGATAATGAGTAGGACATACGGCAATATCATGTCTAATCGCTTCGTGATTCACAAACACACAAGTGAGAGATAACGCTGTATAGTGGAAATAGATTTGATGCGTTATCAATGCAAAGATTTAACCCACGCCACGTATAGAAATGCCCGCGGTAATGAGGGAATCCACTGTTTTCTAAAGTATTTTTTTTCTATAAACGTACTATTTAACTAAGCAAAAAAATTTTATTTTTTATTTTTTATAATTTATTGATGAAGATACGATTTTTTAAAGTAGCACATTTCAAATACCGCGCCAAATACTACTATGTACCAAGTGCGTCATTTTTGCAGGAGTGACGTCATAAAACCGGCGGCTAACGGCATGGCACGGCTAACATATTTCTCCAGCCAATAACAAAACTGTCAAAAATCTATGCAAACGATTTCTCCAGCCAACTGTCACTTAAACTGTCAACAGCTGTTCTAGGGAGACGGAATGGCTGCCATCTTTAAAAACGGAAACGGAAAACACTACACAGATACAAGGAGTGACGTCATTGTTTAAGATTTTGAAATTAATGCTATTTTCAACATTTTTTATTTATTTTTGGGTAAATTATTGAGATATTTAATCCGACTTCAAAATTTTTAAAATATTCGCGTCTACACGAAAGCATTTTTAAAATTCAATTCCGGGTGGCAGTGGATTTCCTCATTCAACCGTGTCAAAATATCTGAAAAATATTCGCTTGTCATGAAATCGTGGTGAAAAGTGATAACCTAGCATAAATTTTTTTCGCGCCTACTCAAATTACATACATATTATTATTGTACATACACACCTGATATTAATATTGCCTACATTTTGAGGGTGTCCAATGATAATGTAATATAGTCAATGACAGGTTATAAGCCCTGTAAACGCCTAGATATCCATATTCCCTTCCAAATTTTTCGTCTCTGTTGAGATATCAATTGTAATGGTTATGTATATTATGTACACTTAATCGTAATGAGACGAATAATACTTATATTTATACTACAACATAAGTGCATCAGTTGCTCGATCACAGATCACTATCGACTCGGTAATAAGCGACGTGATAACGATTTCTTACCCATGGATGTTTAACGTTTTCGCGATCACAATGGAACACGCGTTAAAAGTTATCGATCGGGATTATTAAACGAGCGCATTAGTCGCGAGCCACATATCTTCATTCAATCTTTCTCGAGTGCCGTATTGCATTTAGCCGGCTTACGTCAAGCCAAATATTGAGAAAAGCAGTCGACATAATAAACAATCCGACATGCGCGTTGATTTGACGTTTGACGTTCGGCCGCGATATCGCGTGCTCGGCTCTGATCGGCAATGCTCGGCTCGGCGAACGTGGTATGAACATATGTTCATTGTGATCGGTCAAACCGTTAGTACGTGGTTAGCACGTTTTTAACTACGTCGATAGTTATCTGTGATTGAGCTCCTGGAAGTGCATAAGGCGCTAGGATGAAATGCAATAAAAGCTAGATTAGTTTTAGTCTTACTTTTCTATCTGTTTAATAACGGAAAACCTAATTTTATGTTGAACTTTATAGAATAAATCAAGTGTCGTATTTTGGGAAAATATATAATAGTTACTGAAAACTTTCTTATCAAATGAACAGTAATTACATCGCATACGCTGAAAACATTTTCAGTGTAAAAACTCTTTATATCAATAACTGAAAATTCTTTATAATATAGTTCATTTTCGTCCTGGCTTTTGACGACCACTAATAATTATTGGATAATTTTGTGCGTCGTTTTAAGTTTAGATTTAATTTGACAAAATATTTTATAAAGATAAGTATCTATCTAGTTCCCAATATAAAACTATTTTTGTTTGACTATCACGGTAAAATAAAGAAAAGAACATCTGGAGTCTGTGAAAAATATTATTGATTTAAATTTGCAGCGTGTGATAGAGTACACAATATGAAGAATTAATACAATTTTACTAATGAGTGGAATAGTTCGTGTAAAATAAAGAGAGAACGTTAAACAAGAAACAATACTGACAATAAAATATTTTGAGGGAGGGGGGAGAGCAATAAAAATTAATGTGTCATCGGGGATTTTGATAATCAAGAATCTATTTATTTATTTTTCTATTGATAACCCCATATCTTTTAATTGTTACTATTCAAAACCCGTTATTGGTCATGCAAACTTAATATTCCAAATCTTATTATATTATATTCTGTAATGACTGTGTTGGTTTTGTAAATAAATAGAAATAACATATAAAATTTTAACTTTTACCCAATACCTACATAATAAAATCCAAAACGCACATAAAATAAAACTGAGAATTCAGATTATATATGGGGATATTTCGTCAAGTACATACTAAGTTTTTTCTTAATTTTTTCTGTAAACTTATGAGGTATGCAAACAAAGTATATTATATAACAAATATTTATGTTAATATTTATGTAAAAATCAACAAGTCAACAACGAATAATGTAGGCTTTTAGGCTGAATTAAAAGCTTTCCTCTGCATTTGTTAACGGAAACACGGAGGTATTTTATGATTATTAATTAAGATTATAACTTTATAACGCCTGCATCACACCTGTTCTCCTTTATGGCTGCGATTATGGCGATTATGGCCCAAAATAGCACACTTCTGAGTTTTGAGAATAGGTGTCTTAGAAGAATATTAGGTGTGCGGTGGTTTGACTTGTAAGGAACACAGAGGTCAGGCAACGGACGCAGCAACCCTTGGTATCTACTGTCATCCGGCGATGGCGTTTTGGACGGCTAGGGCCATGTCTATGTACGCCCCTCCGAGAGCCTTAACCGTGCTTGCCTATTTTACAAGGCATCAGGTTCTCGGCGTCCTGGTCGTCCGCTGTTGACAATCCGTCGGCAGTTTGCGGGGCGTGGATCTGACCTGGGAGGGTGCGTGGGAACTGGCGGCCGATCGCTTGGCTTTGAGGCAGTTTGTGGAATCCACATGCTCCACATAGGGAGCGGATATGGTATGGCGATGATGAAGATTATAATCTCCATTCAAGTGCCGAATTTACAGCTGTTGTGAATACATTATATGGCGCTATTAATAATATTCTTCTTCAACGAGTGTATCTCTGAAGCCAGATGTAGGGTATGTTCTTGTGGCTTACATTTTACTGAGACGGGAGAGAGAAACTAAACTCAACAAACTGCAGAAGTATTTAAGATTTATAAAAGTGCAGCATGGTTAGGTAAGCTTAGTTAACGTAAAATGAAAGGACTATCCGACGGCGGTCAAACTATAATGCAGACTTTATACGGGATAGAAAACTGCACAATTTCTTGTTAAGAAAACTGTGCAGTCTGTCAAAAGACACGCTAAATATGTGTATTTTTTAATCGCGATTGTAAGTTATTATCGTATGTTTGCTCACAGGAAATTGTATATACAGGGTGTAACAAAACTCGATGTACAAGCGGGAAACAAGTGAATCTACTTCATATTTGGAGTCGATTTTGTAGAATACATTTTTTTGATTTGACCCTTAGTTTTCGAGAAAATTGAGTTCGAAATGTTTTTGCAAATTGTTATCAAATATCAGGTCTTTAGTCAAATTAATACTACCCATGAAAGAAACCAAAATTAAAAAAGCGTTTTAATAAGAATTTGAGCAATTTTACTTAATTTGCCATACTTATGAAAACTTTTTGAGAAGAAAAAAATATTTTTTTCAAGCTCAGATTAAAAAGTCATATTACAGAATCGTCTCCAAATACGATGTAGATTCACCATTTTTCGGGTTGTACATCGAGTTTTGTTACACCCTGTATAGCTAATAATGTTATTTGTTTTTTACGTTTTTAAATGCATACATTATACCAATATCTACTTAAACGTTTACATAAAAAATCATTTCTGAAAACTTCTGAAAATGTAGACTCATAATAACCGTGCACAAATCATTCAAAGTCAAAATCAATGAAAAATTATAAGTAACTAACTTAGGATTATGAATAATAACCACACGATTCTTGATAATAAGACAAATTATTGATCTTTTATTATTCGGTGGCTTTACATCTACAAAAATATGAGTAGGTACCAACTTAGATATTATTTACAATTTTGTAGATGGCTTAAAAACAATAATTGGATTATTTTGCTGGTTTTGTACGCATAAATAGTTAGGTAGGTACATACGCTGCGTTTATACGAGACATCCGTAGGCGCAATTATTAGTCTTCAAAGACCCTTCCGTCGACCATTATTAAATAATGGATTTTATAGAGGAAACATGCGAAACCCTGATTATTTACAATAAATTTATCGGGCCTATCGAAGTTTACAAGTGAAGGATTAGAAAAATATACGATTTCACAAGTTTAATCTATAAATTGGTATCCGAAAATTACTAAATTTACATAATCTTTGTATCGTATAACGGAGCCCTTACGCCCAAGTTTTAAATAGGTAACAGTTGGCGAATTAAGCAATTTTTGGTCCAATATTTCAAGTAAACACAGATTTAAATTATGCATAAATATAGCAAAAACATAAGAAAAATTAATTTACTTTTTTAAA
>JAGVSP010003840.1:0-29490 GCA_022494985.1 Micrasema minimum
GAGGTGAATCGATCCTTCAGTACTTATGTGGAAAAAGGAGGGGGTGGGAGGGAAAACGGTATATATATTGTTTCGTATTGTATAGAACCCATAAATGTTGCGAATTACCCACTCTGTCTAATATAAAGGGATACAGTAAGTAATCCCGCAACTTTTTCATTTTGCATCGAGTTATATAACATTAGCCTTGTACCGGTGTTTTTAAATACTGAAACATTTTTCTCCAATACAAATCCAATGTTTTTATTCAACAACAAGAGGTTATTACAGTCCCCAGCTCGCTCCACTCGCCAAACACGTTATCAATAGTAAAAAAAAAAGAACTGCGAAAAATTCTAAAACTGTTGTGAAATATTGTTGTCGTGGTGGTATAAAGAGCCAAACCCATATTTTTCAAAATGAGATTTTCGTAAATACGTTTAGTTTATAGAAAAACGCAATCTGTAATGAAGAAAGCTGTGCTATTACATTATTACAATACTGGAATTCGCTAAAGTATGACAGCTGCCAGGTGATTCTCGATACAATGGTGTTTCTAAGAACTGAACTGTTTATTTACCTCAAAACAATACAAATGAAAACTCGCTTTGCCTCTAATGCCCGCTTTATATGGACAGTTTCTTGTTCAGAAAACTACACAGTTTCTTGTTCAGAAAACTGTGCAGTTTGTCAAACTTCTGTCAAAGACACGCTAAATATGTGTATTTTTGAAACGCGATTGTAAGTTATTATCGTATGTTTGCTCTCAGGAAATTGTATATTTAGCTAATAATGTAAATTTGTTATTGTTTTTTACGTATTTAAAAGCATACAATAAACCAATGTCTACTTAAACGTTTACATAAAAACATTGACTGTCATGTCAGCTTAAATCTGACACTAGCACACAGTTTTTCATGCAGTTTTAGCTTTATACGGGACCGTTTTCAGAATGCACAGAAAACTGTGTAGTAAACTGTCCCATATATAGCGGGCTTAACAATAATTATTCTAAACACAAAATAAAAACAACAGCGCAGCGACACTTTACATATATTGGCTCTAAGTTTATTTAACCAAATGGATCATGGATTGTAGCGTACAATGCTGTACTGAAGATGCCCTGACTCGACACGGATTATCTAGTGAGTTGGAGCCAGATCATTGTCATGGGTCGCTACTGAGTGAGTCGCCATCTATCTATATATTTAATTGTGATTTTAAACAAAAATTTATGTAAAATGTTAATAAATAAAAAATAATAAAAAAATACATGTGTGGCTTAATACCTTCTTCGCCCCCACGGCAGATATGTATCTGAGGAATGTACAACGAATGTAGGACGAAGTGAGGGATCTAGTAATGTCCACATGTTGAAAGAAGAAGAATGATGAATATTTGACGCTTACATTTGAGTTTGTCGATCTGCATGAGGGCCTTTGTCTGTGTACTGTGTGCGCCTTCTCCAGGTAACCCGCCTGCATGGAGTGCATCACCGTCACCAGGTACACCAGCACATACAGGTGCTCCTTGGGCAACCTCAGGAACATGTCGCCCACGTTGCTGCCGCCCACCACTGGAAGGCAATGTCCACAATTGGTCAGTGATTTGAAGGAAATGGCTTTTTATTTCGCCACCTGAATGCGTATTTTCTTTTTAACAACCTTTTGAATGCATACAAATACTTGTAGACAAATTACTGGATTATACCCATGCTGGTCTAATATCAGATATTATTGATATCCCAACAGAGACAGAGAAACTCTGGAAACTAATGTGGATTATCTAGGCGTTAACAGGGCTGGGTTAAGTGGCCATTTGATGTACTAACAACATTCCCCATTCCGCACCATCATCTGACAAAACCATTCGTGACAAATTTCGGAACGTCTATTAGTATGAATTATCATGCTTTGTTTCACATTACAAGTGATTTTCTCACTGGTGACATCTGTTCAAAAGATTGTTAAGCATTTTTGGCAATCAATCTTTATTGGTGTAGGTAAGGCTCAATCCGAATTTAATTACTTACTAGAAGACACCTGAAGATGTCGTTCCAATTTTTATTTGCTTTATATTTGTATTTGCTAGATAATCCACATTCGTTTCAAGAGTTTCTATGTCTATGTTGGGATATCAATAATATATTTGTATAAATTCAAAATGTTTATAGAAATAGTTACTGGTTAAAATATAAATATGACAGGTCATAAGCCATGTAAAAACCAGAGTGTCTCTGTTGGGATATCAATAATATCTTTTTAATTCACCTTTATCTGTTGGCCAATTGGGAGCCATGATTGTCTGTATGCTCTGCTGCAGCATTGCTTCAGGCACGGCTTCACGCTCTTTCACCTGGCCGGCCATCAGGTTAGTGGCAGACCTGCAGCACGAGGAAGTACACCTTCTGGTACTCCTTCTGGTGAGGGCTCCCCGCCCAAGTGTCCACCAGGTGCCCGGCTTGGTTCAACAGCGGAGACACTTCTTGTAACTTCTTATCAATAAGCAAAAGCTGGGAAAGAAAAAATTTTAACCAGTGAATCTACATCATATTTAGAGTTGATTTTGTAGACTAAAATAGTTTGTTTTCGAAAAAATTGATAAAGAAGTGTTAGAAATTGTCATCAAATCAAATTTATTTAGTCAAATTAATACTTATCATAAAGAAAACAAAATCAAAACCAGCATTTTAATAAGAATGTATGCAATGTTCCTTAATCAGCGGTACTTTTGGTAGTTTTTAAGAGAAGAATTTTTTTTTTAAAGAAGTTCAGAATGGATTTCTTGTACCAACCCTTATGTATGGTAGTGAAGCGTGGTGTTGGAAAAAGAAGGACGAAAGTAGACTGAATGCAGTTGAAAATGCGATCTATGTGTGGTAAGACTATGTATGATAGGTGTACAAATGTCAAAATTTAGAGCAGATGTGCAAGGCTGAGATAAGCATTATCGACTAAATTAAGAAAGGTCTTTTACGATGGTTTCGGTCATGTAGAGCGAATGGATGATGTAAAAGAACGGCTAAAAAAATATATGATGCGGCTGTGCCTGGATGTAGAAATCGAGGAAGGCCGAGAAAGACTGGCATGATCAAGTAAAAACAAGTGCTTGAAAGTGGGCATGTAAGAAGTCGGTATAATCGACGTCTGCGTGCATGAGAAGATGTATGAATGTGGAGGAAGCAAGAGAAGTGGGCCAGGACAGAGTGGTGTGGCGTTAGTTATCCTACTCTGCCTAACCCTCGGAGAAATGGCTTGATGGTTAGTTAGTTAGTTAGAAAAAAAAAATTTCAAGCTCAGATTTAAGTCATATTACACATTCGATTCCAAATATGATGTAGATTCACTAGTTTTCCAGTTGTAATACTAGTTTTGTTACTACATGTGTTCTGAATAAAATTGACGAATACACCACTGCTATTAAAGCATTTCTGGTTTACTAAAATTGAGTTTCTTGTATAAAAATTGTTATAAAAAACTTGGAATACGTTTAATGATCAATACATCACTATTTCCATACAGAAAAATCATTTTTAATGAACCCAAAATGCTTCAATATGGGAGATTTGTTAATTTAATTTGGGTTAGAACTACTGGAGTAAATGTAAACAGTCCTAAAAGGGGTGTGTTATTGTAATTTTTTAAAATTTAATTTCAGATTAGGGAAGCCAACAACTGATTTAAGATATAAATTGGTTGGAGATAAATAACTTAAATTATGCGAACTTACGGGGAATCAAAGGGGGAGACCGCATTTAGGCTAAGTCATAATCGTAAAATGAGTCATAGCTTAGTTCAGAATTTGTTCCACGCATAGAATTTTGATTTGAACTCTACGCGCAGACAAACTGTACAGTGACCTGTGAAGTCTGAAAACTGACCCGTATATAAACCGAAAGATTTCTCCTACACCTACACCACACTACCACACACATACCACAACACAACATACAACATTGACATAACATAACCACTTTTGTATACTATTGTTTGCTCACTTCAAGTCCTTCAGAAGATTTGGTTTTGTACAATTGTGCTTCCACACTAATTGGTGTTTTGTAAATATATTACTCAAATTGAAAATATATAGTAGTCATTGTACCGAACATAGCATAGTGTGAACAACATTAAAATATAAATAAATAAATAAATGGTGTTTGGTCCATGACAGTAAATGTTTTTTTTTTTGAAATTTTTTGTAATTAATGTAAAAACAAAATGAAGGTAACGTACCATTCCTCTACTAAGTAAAAATAACACCCTGGTATAACTGGCATTGGAGATGTGCGCATAATCCACTCCGAGGCCTAATAAGCTGCTGGCTATTTTTTAAATCTTTTCTGTTGCATGCATTTGCTAAAATAAAATAATGTATTACAATTTTGTACTGTAAAACACGGGTGGTCCGTTGCGGCTGTTGGTCCGCACAAACTGTTATGGGACAAAGTATAGATTTTCACTATTAATAATATTGACATCTCAACAGACAGAGGCTCTGGAAATGAATATGGATTTTTTTAGTTATTTATTTTACACAAGGCATTCTGGGCAACCACAGGACTTTATTACCTGTCATCGTTCTGGGTTGTCAGTGGCCACTGATGTATTACAACATTCCCTATTTTGCTTATCATCTGTGTATTATGGACATATTTAGTGTCGTTTCAAATATGAAAAATCACAAGGTATAACTTCAAATTATTTAAAAATAAGTAGTGGTAGTCCGCCTTCTTGCATAATGGTAGCGCATTTGGCTACCGAGCATGAGGTCGCGGGTTCTATTCCCGGGGTCAACATGAAGTTGATTTATTTCTGGATGATTTATAACGCGCTATTTTGGAGAGAAATTACTTCAAGAGCGCATTTATTTACATGTGTTTTTAATATTAATTTTATTATAAAATGATCAAGAATCACTGCACTTGGTGTACTGATGCAGTGCCTATGCACCATTGGGGTGAGTAAGGGAAAGTAGTAGTAGTACTAGTGTTAGATATAACCAGTAAATTACTAGTTGTTCAAATTTTCTTTCAACTACTTATTTCAATAATTTATAAGAGTAAGATTAAGGGTTCAGTCTCATAAAACTTTATTAAACACATGAAATTATGTGCTAGGTGAAAACTTTCTTTCCCGCTTAAAAAAATGTAGAATTTTATATTACTTTGCCATTTAATTTAGTCATTTGTGTGCACTAAAACAATAAAATATGAAAATACTAAATATACTTACTGCCAACTGAAATATCAGCCTACAGTGCCAAAAAACACTGTGTTGTGATATATCTATAGCCTTCCTAAGAATAGGTTTTGATAATGCGGATTGTTCTTGCTGTTCATATAATTCAGCCAATACGCTCGCAGCCTCAAACTTAACATCATCGAATCATTAAATAGACAGCGATAAAAACCACTGAAATAAAATAGGGCATCAAACAAACCATACAAGCAATAAGAAAATGACAAGATGTTAGGTTATTTTTTATGTTTTGACATGATCAGGGGTGATGTTTACGGGGATCACGGTGTATTCCGTCCCAATATTTAACAAATACAATGTTATCAGAACGAACATAATCACTGAAATCTCTCTTTGACGCACGAGGTAATAGAAAACTTACACTTTGTTACAAATGAGTTCTTGCTAGGTCAATGTTTCGATGTTGTGTCTATTGAAAATATTGGAGCGAATGTGGCGAAGTACTATAAAAATAACAAAATAAAACGATATCCAATCAAAGTAGTTGCTCAAAAATTTTAGCGGGGTATATTGTTAAATTAAGGTGTTTGTGATCCCTGAATGTATTGATGTATTAATTTGTTATCAAAACTAATAATAATTATGGTTGCAAAAAAAATAAGTATGATTTCAAATGGTAGGAATGATGACTACTTCTCTACCTTGCTTAATCCGCATGATGCGCATCCAATGGTAAATAAGCCTTGGAACACCAAGCAATGATTGCAAATAATTACCCATCATTTTCTCACGAATGTTATTTACTCACACTACTATTAATTATCATTATTGTTTATAAATAAATACTTACAAAATTGTATTTAACCATGTAAATATAATAATTTAAATTTTCAAAATTATCGATTCGAACAAATTGATAAGCTACGTGGAAAACATTATTATTATATTTATTGTAGTATATTTTTTCTTGGCGGTAAAAAATATAATAAAATCTTATTTTATTTTATTTTATTTTATTTCATTTCATTTCATTTCATTTCATTTCATTTCATTTCATTCATTTCATTTCATTTCATTTCATTTCATTTCATTTCATTTCATTTCATTTCATTTCATTTCATTTCATTTCATTTCATTTTCATTTCATTCATTTCATTTCATTTCATTTCATTTCATTCATTTCATTTCATTTCATTTTTCATTTCATTTCATTCATTTCATTTCATTTCATTTCATTTCATTTCATTTCATTTCATTTCATCATTTCATTTCATTTTCATTTCATTTCATTTCATTTCATTTCATTTCATTTCATTCATCATTTCATTTCATTTCATTTCATTTCATTTCATTTCATTTCATTTCATTTCATTTCATTTCATTTCATTTCATTTCATTTCATTTCATTTCATTTCATTTCATTTCATTTCATTTCATTTCATTTCATTTCATTTCATTTCATTTTTCATTTCATTTCATTTCATTTCATTTCATTCATTTCATTTTATTTCATTTATTTTTTATTTTATTTTATTTTATTTTTATTTTATTTTATTTTATTTTATTTTATTTTATTTTATTTTATTTTATTTTATTTTATTTTATTTTATTTTATTTTTTTATTTTATTTTATTTTATTTTATTTATTTTACCTCGACACACTGTAATTTTGCCACTGACAGCTACAGTGTGTCGAGGTAAAATAAAATAAAATATAATTTAATAACAACTAGAGGTAAAATAAACATGAACGGACAGTTAGTAGTAACCAACATTTCGAACCAACCAACATAAAAATAATAATTTATTCCTATAAATTTACAAACAAAAGATTATTAACAAGATAACTTTACATTGGCTGGAATTTTTCAGAATAATGAAAACAGCCATAAAACAGAAGAAAAAAATTGAGCTCTATAGCAAAAAAGTTTTTATGATGACGTCACAGATCGCCTTTTAATTTTTTTCAAATCTAGACTTTAACTGATCGTATCTCTCTTATTAATTATCCGATTAACAAACAGATCAAACCGATCGTTTTGTGATTTTTTTGTTTATTTTTCTGCATTCACAGAAAATGTTGTCTCACAAGCCCATTATTGTGCTCTGTTGCATCAGCGTTTGCATAAGTATTTTTCGTTTTTTGCGACAGAAATCATTTTATTTTTAAACTTAATTGTTTTTAAACTCATACAAAATGAAAAGGATAAGGAATAATAAACTTTTATTGTAAGGAATTATTCAAATCGTTGTTAAAAATAATAAAATTGGAAGTGCAAAAGGTTAACATTTAAAAATGAAAATGGAATAATATATTCAGTACACGTCATAATTTAAAGGAATACAGGGTTTGGTGTATATAAAAAAGGTTTATTTTAATATATCTACAAAAAAATGCACCTAAACTAAATGTATATAATCGTTTTTATCATAATAATTTAATTCAAATGCAATTTTTGTGAAAAATCACTTCCAAGTGTATAAATAATATTATTTCAATCTAAATAAACTCCATACACTACAACTTGTATGTAATAATTAATTGTATCATGTATATATTCAGCAAATTTATCTTTTTCATGGTCCCATAAAAATGAATGGCTTGTTCGTATACCTTGCATTTTCTTTTTTCCAATAGTAATAGTAATTATAAGACGATATCTAAAAATAAAGGATAATATTTTATTTACAACTACTATTCTCTATTCTACACCGAATAGTGCATAGAGCACTGCATAGGTACACCAAGTGAAGTTAATCTTGACAGTTTGCATTTTACAAATATTTATTACGAAAAATTTTATTACGGAATTTTTCACGAACCTGTCGAATTTCTCTTCTTTTATTGAATTTTTTACAAGTTCAGCAAGGGTAGTACATAATGCAGATAAGTCATGCTCTGATAAATCGATTTCTTGAAGCTCTAGGTCCAGCACTGCCTTAATTCTTTCTTTCACTCTAAGAACTCGGAATGGATTTTTGGATTCCATTCGATATGAATTCTGGTATAATTTTGTTGTACCGTTCCCATTCAACTTTTTTGGAATAGGATTCGTCATAGTGAATTATAAATATTTATTTTAGTATAGCAAGCGACTGAACATTCTTTCTTCAAATGAAAATACTTATTCTGTAAATTTTCTAAAGTTTGTTAGATCAATATATCATACTGTTTGCAAGCTAACAAGATGCATTACTATTTTAAACCACTACACCATCACCATGAGGCAGAAAAATAACAGTGGTAGCGACGGTAGCGATTGGTTTTCAACCAAGTGGGTAGTACTAAATTTACCCTCTTGATAATCATTATACCTATCTTACATACAATATTATTAAATATGACAGAAAAGAGATGCATGATTTCTCTGAAAACCGTTGAAAACATAAAATTGGTTTGGTCCGTTTGTAAATCGGATAATTAATAAGCGAGATATGATTAGTCAGAGTTCAGATTTTAAAAATAAAAAGGCGATCTGTGACGTCATCGATAGCCTACCATAAAAACTTTTCTTAATTTTTTGGGCTCCATTTTTTTTCTTCTGTTTTATGGCTGCATTCATTATTCTGAAAATTTCCAGCCAATGCAAAGTATTAAAAAAAATAATGTTTGGTTCCTAAAATTATAAGTTAATAAATTATGATAATATAATTTTTACTGTTAGTGAAAAGCAAACGCACGACATTTAAATTTAAATCACCGTTTTTATTTTAATAAATTTTATTATATTTCGTTCCTAAAGTAACTAGGTAGGTCATCTATATAACATTTTTTAACGTGGTATTTCCGACTTAATTTTTTTATCTGTGAAATTATTGTGTATTATCTTTGTGATAATCTGACTAATCTGTGACCTGAGTAAACTGTCAGATGCAGTGCTGCCAGACGGAGGAATTTTCCCACTTTCCGGAAATTTTTGGGCCAAATTTTGAGAAACGAGAAAAACGGAATTTTCGCACTTGTGGGCATATTTATGTGAATTTCGCCATTTTTCGTCCCAAATACATGGCTTTTATTGTGTTTCGACCGTGCAATGTTCTTGCGACTTTAAGATGTTACTCTAATTTTTATTAAATAAAAGCCCCGCTCTGTTAGGGTAATATGACCTATTTTATGTTTTTAATATTTCAAACCTGGCGCCATAACATCGGAACATGCTACCAACCTTGCAACGTAGCATCTGACTGTGTTTTATGCGTTTTTCACGCACTTTATACGGCCACTAATGTATCCTGAGTCTTCCCCATACACACAATGACTAAAAATAAAAAATTTTTCTTCAAAATGAACGTTTTAAGCCTTTTGAGAGAAACGGGAATTTTCTGGCCGAAAGTGGGAAAATTGGCAGCGCCGGGTGGGAGAAGCCGTCTCTCGGATCTGGCAGCACTGGTCAGATGTGATTAATTAGTGTATTCGTGGTGTATTCTATGGATGTGATATGTGACTAGAAAGTGTATTATCTTTGTATGTGACTATCTGTATTTAATTAAGTATATTATTATATTTATAATCTGTAATATGTAATTATGAGTTAATTTGTCGGAGAAGTTTTGGCGAAAAACCGGAAGCTTTTCTGCGCTTTTGTTGACCTGCAAAAAGCATTTGATCGTGTTGATAGAAAAAGCTATGGATGGTCTTATCTGAGTATGGAGTGAACGACAACCTTGTCCGCGCTATTGCTCCTTGTACAAAGAAGTGTAGCGTGTGTAAGGGTAAATGGGTCATCACGTCGTGGTTTGACATCCAAAAAGAGTCAAACAGGGATGTGTGATGTCACCATGGTTGTTTAACATATACATGGATAATTGTATGAAAGAGTTGAAAAAATATGGGCGTGGGAGCGAGAATGAGTGGATGATTGTTGGTTGCCTTTTGTACGCGATGACGCAGTGCTTCTTGCTGATACGAAGAACAGTGCACTTGTTACAAATGTTTACGATGTGCATTCCTTGGTAAAGTCAAATAAGACAATGAAAATAGCTAAGTTAAGATTTGTAGTAAATGGCGATATGAAACAGTGGAAAGAATTTGTATAAAGGGGAAGGCATGTGACGTGATAGGAATGAAGACATTCAAAGGAGATGTTGATGTAACAGATAATGATTAAAGTCGGTAGTATCAAATAATGCTTATCAAAAAAGGCTAAATATGTGCATAATCTGAGTTCTGGTAACAAAACCCTTATGTAGGGAAGCGAAGCATGAGTGATGAAAGTAAATGTGAGAATTCTCAGGCAATGTGAGTAAAAACTATGTAAGATAGTGCACTAATTTAAATGAGCGATGAGCTTATCGGACAAAATTAACGAAAGTCTTTTACGTGGTTTCGTTCAGGTAGCGAAGGAATGAAAAAGAACCTTGTTAAAAAAACGAATGAAAAAGTGTGCCTATGTAATGAACGATGAAAAGGCATAATGTGCATGTGACGGTTGAAGAATTGTAAATGCTTAAAGTCGGTTCACAGATTGTAGTAAATATCGATAGCTTGAAACAAATAAGTATTTGCAGTATCAGAAAGTCAAGTTCACAACCAGACGGTAATATTAATAGGCTTATTGAAAGCGGGGAGTTGGAAAATTAATAATGGTGCCTGTAAATCGATAATTTATGGTGATATGCAGTAATAAAAAATGCTTATCAAAGAGTGGTAAATTGGCATGTGCATAATGAGATAATGTCTGTACCCAATTTTTCTAATGTATGAAGCGAAAGCCATGCAGGAAAACCGGCAAGGCTAAAATTGAAAGCATAAAATGCATATCTCTCCAAGGCGATCTAAGTGGTAAATCTATTAAAACTTAATGTATTTTCATCGGTCAATGTAGTGCACTTATGATAGAAAAACAGAGCTAGAATGCAAGCTGAGAAACTAAAATTCCGGGAATGATTGCCAAATGAGAAAACGGAAAAAGGCAACTTTAAAAAGTTCGGTTCGGTCAAGACCTGAAGACGAAAACCATGAAAGAGACGCTAAAAAAAATGCGAGAAGTTTTTTGGCCATGCTTGAAAGTGGGCCTAATGTAGACATCCGACAGTGCTTGAAGCGTTTTGACACGACAGGATTTATCGGAATACATCGACAAAAAACAAAGTGCTTGAGATGAACGTTTGTTAAGCCTTTTGTCTGAGAATGTCCTTGAAAAGGAAGCAAGAGAAGATGTGCCATGCTAACAAAGTGAGGCAGAGCATAGAGGATGGTGGTGCTGATAGAAGTGGAAGAAGTGCTATCCAGTTCGGGGAAATGGGTGATGGTGATAGTTAGTTAGTTAGACAGTGTGTGTGGCGTCATCCTCTCTGCCTAACCCCTTAATTAAAGTAAGTAAAAATTCACACGCCAACAAGTAGAACATTACATTTGCCGCCTTTTTTATATTTATGTTATTGGTTCTGCGCAATTTTTGTAATTTGCTTCTGCTATTATTATTATCAGTAGTAACCGGCATCCGTCTAGTTGTAATGATAAAAGGTATCATGTATTTCTACCAATATCTAATGCATTAAAACTTAATGTATTTTCAGACGTGCTCAACATAGTTGACACTCGCTGATAATTATGTGAACAGATAGAAGAGAAACCATGAAGAGAACAAATAAAATAACATGTTACTTTAAATCCATGAAAGTAAAAATTGATAACAAAGAAAACCGATTGACTGTCAATTCGACGCTGACCAAAGAATCAAATATCCATAATATAAAAGATGATTCTGATTCTGACAGCGACTGCAAAATTATCGACGATTATTATCGCTCAGGTGCGGTGCAAAGAAAAAGAGGCTTCCAAAGTCCTTAAAAGCAACGAATCCAACGAGTATAACAAAGTGCCAAATGATACAGAGACAGTGATCACTAAACGAAATGACTGTGATCCAGGTATGCAAGTAGACAATGGACTAGATGAGAGTTTATTACAAAAATCCGATAGTTACGAAGAAAATTCCATAGTCCAGGGGGTTGTCAAATCTGATTATGTAAAAGACTTTTTTTTATCTATGGTCAGCGACTTTTTGTCCAAAACTTCTCTGCACTATTTGTTTGGTGATGCGGAGATGAAACTGATCAGGTCGTTTGTTATTCTGAAACCCGAGTTGCAAGGATTGTTCTCGCACTTGTATTGGCTGCTGTGGAAGTGGCAGAGTGGGGAAATTGTGAAGAAGTACGTCCATGCAGGGAACCATAAATCCCAAGCTGTTAAATACATTCTGAGAGCTCTGGAGTGCGAAGGATTCTTGTTGAATGGTAAGTCTGGGATTTTTTTTCACACAATTCTAATGTTTTATTACAATGTATTCTTTTGTTTTTAACTATCTTGTTTACATTATCTGTTATTTTTTCATGACTTTATTTTTTCCTCTTTTGCCACGTGCACACTGTTTGACTTTCACAGTATACCCTCAAACAGGCTATGCTTTGGTGGAATTTTTGTTTATATTTTTTTAATGTATATGTGTTTTTAATGTATATCTATGTAAACAAAAAAAATTATTTTGAAAATAAATAAAAATAAATAAATGCACACTTTATACGGGACCGAAAACTGTACAGGAAATTGTTAATATACCTAGCTAATAATCTAAATATATTATTTGTTTTTTACGTTTTTAAAAGCATTCAATATATCAAAATCTACTTAAACGTTAACATTTTAAAAAAATCAGGTCAGCCAATCGTCACGCTGACCATTCAATATTCTGTACGTTTTGCTTTGTACGGGACAGTTTGAAAACACACAAGAAACTGTACAGTTTTCTGTCCCCATATAAAGTGAGCTTAAGAGGAAGCATCGCCACATGGCCCATGGCCATTCCTCCATGCAATCGTAGGCCTTAGATTTCTCCCGGTAATTTTGCACTAGAGCAATGATTTTTTCATGCGTTTTAAATACTGACCAGAAGAGCGTTTTTTACGGTCTTATTTGATTAAATAGACGGCACTTTGTGCCTTTTTAATGTCGTATAAATGTTTAAACAAAGTGATTAAATACATAAATTTGACTGTAAACCAATTCACATCAAAATCCATCCTTCGAGCATTTGTTGCATTAAAGTTTTTCTGAATTGGATTTTTCAAGTTTGTAAAACTTAAGCCCTTATTTTTTTTTACAGGAAATAAAATGAATTTGGAAGATTGGCTGAGTGTCCTAAGTACAAATCACCTCCTAAAACTTGCCAAACATCTCCCGAAAAACGTATTTTTGGAGAAATCGGGGAGTCCGAGCAAACCAAAAAAATATGCCATTATAAACACACTGCAATATATATGTTCCGGAAAAGAGGACATATCCAAGTGTTTTCAGAAAACTACCTCCAGCACAAATCCAGCAAAAACGCCTCAGCTAAAGATAAAATGCTGAAAAAGTTAGTCAAGTTTATTATCTTTTTTTCCATAGCAAATTTGAAATATTTTATTCATTTAATCAACTAATATTATATGCACTAATAGTATTGGATGGTACAGTAAAGGAGGTTGTACTGTTCTAATAATAATATGTAGGTATAATAAACTCAGATAGTTGATGTTTAAAATAAATGAAATCTGTATCATAACAATAGAGAAATTGGTGTAACTTAATTAGACGAGGGAGTTTGGATGAGGACTAGTCTATTGCTAAATCCATAGATATGACAAGGTGCAGAAAAAGTTCTGGTACGAATTCCGTCGAGATCATTTATTTACTTATTACATTTCACATTTAATGTAATCACAATATTAAATTAAATATTCCCATTGTAAACATAATTTTATAACTTTTTGAATATACAAACATTAGAAAATAGAAGAATATTAAATGATTTGCTCTTTCTGTTCAAAGTATTAAAATCTATGTTTGATTGTTGTCGACTAACAAATTTAATTAGTATATAAGTGCCTGGTCGAGTTACCCGTAGTAATGCACTATTTTACTGTAGCCAATCATCGACCAATTACAGTGCAAACTCACCTATACGAAGAATGCACGCACTGGCTAACAAATATACTAACAATATTGATGTTTTCAACACAAATCTAGTGCATTTTAGGGAACAGTGTCTGGATGCCATCTCTGGCGGTAATGAATAGCTACCTACTGTGTAATAATTTAAAATGTCTATGTAAAAGCCCTATGGGCGTAAAAACAATAAAATAAATAAATAAGGTCTTGTGTTTGATTCCCGACTGTGTCAGTGTGGTTTATAACATAATATATTTCATATTTGATACCTTGGACTGGCACTGAAAAGTAAACATAGTTAGAAAGTAGAGTATAGCTTCACGAAATAAGTGATCAACACTGCACTTGGTGTAAAAATGCAGTGCCCTATGAGCTATTAGGTGCGAATAAGAGAGAGGAAGGATATGATACGACCTTCATTTGATATTTTTTCATGTTTATTTCAGAATGTGCTCACTTTTTGGAAGTCATTTCAAAATAACGGATTTAGCTAAGGCGACGTTTGACATGCTCCACTCCATCATGTACTTGGGAGTCAACCCTCAAATCCTCCGGGAGAAGCGATTATCCTGGATGCTGCTAAATATCCGGCATGAGAAACAGCACTTCCCGCTATGGAGTTTGAGTGTGACTCCCCGGATTTAATTTTTCCTCAAAGGGTGCACTTTTTGGAGTAAGTATAATATATTTTTTCGACATATCTTTAGAAATAATACATATTGCAAGAAAAAAGAGGAAGGATTAAAAAAAATAGCTTGAAACCAAGTTATGGAGCACCTTTAGAATGAAAACAACCTAAATAAAAAAATGTTGTAATGATATATCATCATAAAAGACTGAAAAAATAACATTATACATAAATTAGTATTTATTTCATATTTTATTTTGACACAGAAAGGTATATAATTTCCTTTAAAAATAAAAATAAATCAATATGAACGTATACAATGGTTTGACATCTCAACAGAGACGAGAAACTTGGAAGGAAATATGCACCAATAATATTGAATGGTACAGTAAAGGAGGTTGTTGTCTACAAATATTTGGACACACTCAAAATGTTGTGTATACAATGGTGTTTACTTGCTTTTACTGAGAACTAAAATAAAAAACCCATTTTTTTTAAAGCAATTTAAATTGATTTATTTTAGATTTTACATATTTATTTTAAATTTAAATTTTTAAAGCATTTCACATTTTATTTATTTTAAATTTTACTTGTTTATGATTTAAAGTTTTAAGCAATTTACATTTTATTTATTTAAAATTTCACTTATTTATAAACAACATTTTGAGTATGTCCAAATACTTGTAGACAAAAACTGGATTTCACCCATTACGGGCTAATAATTACAATTTGACATCTCAACAGAGACAAGAAACTTGGAAGGGAATATGGATATCTAGGCGTTTACAGGGCTTATGACCTGTCATTGGCTGGGTTAAGTGGCCACTTGATGTATTACAACATTCCCCATTTCACCTAGTATTTGATATCCATATCTGCCAATATACAGTAAAATGGCACGACGCTTCACATGTGAACTCTCTGTCATCCATTGAGAAAATTGCTAAGCATTTTAGCAGAAACCTTTATGATTGCAAGTGAGATTCTTACCGAATTATATCACCTACTAGGACACGCCTGAAGATGAATCTTCAATTTGATATGCTTATAACTTTTACCAGCTAAAATTTTTATAAACAACATTTTAAGTGTGTCAAAATACTTGTAGACAAAAACTGGATTTCACCCATTACAGGCTAATAATTACAATTTGACATCTCAACAGAGACGAGAAACCTGGAAGGGAATATGGATATCTAGGCGTTTACAGGGCTTCTCGCAATGCTTGAAATAAAGTACTTAAATACTTAAGCTGCAGAAATAGAACGCCCATTGACATTATTTCGAATAGAATTTAGTAACAGTAGTGCATTTAGCTGCATAATGAGATATAAAAGTTTAACGATCAGTGGCGTCGCAGAAGAAGTCCGATAATAATAAAACCGACCGCGTTAATTGTTTTATGCGGCCACAAAACGGTCATTTCGAATAATAAAATAAGTTTTTTTTCTCGTTAAAATTTAATTTAGTGCGCCGGGTGTAAGGGGGTTAAGTGTATGAATTTTTCACAACGTAAGTCTAAGAAATTATTAGCACCATCTAATAACTATTTAAAAAAAATATTTTATAGGCATATCGAAGTCGTTCGAAAATCAAATAAAAAAAGTTTCGTTTGTCTGTTAAGTCGGTTTACGGGCGATAATTTCACGTGATAACGTCATAAGAAAACATTTTGATAAAAAATAGCATACTTTTATGAATTGAATTGAATTATTATTACTGAATTATCATTATTTTGTATAATACAAAGCAGGAGGTAATTGAAAATTACTATTTTTTCCATAAATTATCATTTTTTTTCACTGGTTAATTTCACTTTTACTTTGTAGCTTGTGTGCTGCTGCTGTCTTCTTTCTACTCGGACGCATCGGCTGATGTAGTGGAAGAGAGATAGATGCGTCACAATCCGAACGCTTAGGCCGATCGTGCCTCTCTATCGCTTGTTCCGCGCTCTCGCTTGCACACTCGGCTCAGGCGGAACGTGACAGTGAGTCATGCTTTTTCGTGTGTGCAGCCGGCGTTCATCGATTTAATAGAAGTTATCACGTCAAAAATATATTTACATTAAATTCGTTCGAAAAATAACAAATTTACATTGTTAAATCACATTGAAAAATTAAAAATAATCGGGAATTGAATTCGCGACCTCGTGCATGGTAGCCCAACGCGCCACTACAACTACGTCTGTAATCCACCACAAAATGGTGCATAGGGCACTGCGCTAGTATTCGTGTAATTTGATAATTTAAATTTTGTAAAAATGCTAGGACTATTACTACTTTCTAACAACATTTTTTGAAATGAATACAAATACTTGTAGACAAATTACTGGATTTTACCCATGCTGGGCTGATATACGATATTATTGATAGCCCAACAGAGACAGAGAAACTCTGGAAACGAATGTGGGTTATCTAGGCGTTTACAGGGCTTATGACCTGTCATTGGCTGGGTTAAGTGGTCACTAGACGTACTACAACATTCCCCATTCCGCCCATCATCTGATAACCATATATGACTAATTTTTGAAACTACTATATAATATGTTGAAATCGTCTTCGTCATTCCGCTTTACAGAATTGTTCTATGCTGGTGTCATCTGTTGAGAAGATTGCAAAGCATTTTTTTTAGCAATCATCTTTTATTAGATGTAGGTAAGGCCCTACCGAGCTTTATTATTTACTCTAGAAGACGCCTGCAGAAGACGCACTTAACCCTGCCAATGACAGGCCCTGTAAACGCCTAGATAACCCACATTCGTTTCCAGAGTTTCTCTGTCTCTGTTGGGATGTCATTAATATTACTACTTTCGCTTATTCACATTGAGGTGGAGATTATGACAATTTTTAAAATAATTTCTGACAATATTTCATGGGTAACTATTTTTCTTTAAAAGAAGTTCGTCTTGAAGGCGTCAAACAGAGCACTGCTTCATTAAAAAAATCCCATAAATCCCCTAATTCATTCCAAAGTGAATGAGTTGAAGTTATTTTTAGTTGTTTACATGGAATCCGGGTGTTAAGTGTCTAAGCCATAAAGTTCCTAAAAGCATAACTCATCATTTGTTTAATGTAACCCATAATTTGTATATGGAATTAGATGGAATTAGAACAAGCGGCAACTTTATTCCGTTTCAAGTGTCGGACGAAAGAACGCACTGTGTGTGGCGACCCTAAAAAAATACAGATTCTGTATATTTTGATTATACGGATGCACTAATGAATAAATATCCTTTGATTTTTTTGAAAAGTTTATCTATTGAAAATAAATACAGAGAAATACATAAAGCAGTCAATATAAATATGTTTAAAAGAGCTTTGCATTCTAGATAAACTAGCTGAAAGACGTCTCACACTTCGATCAGCTACATCTACAGCTATAGGCAGGGTATAAGTACCGATCCGTAATCAGCGCACAAAATTTGGAGAGCGCGCTTTTGCGGTTGCGGGCCTTGTGTCTTGGAATGCTCTCCCACCAGGAGTGCGCAACTGTGAGAGTAAAGTGATGTTTCGAAAAAAAAATTAATACCTATATGTTCTCTTAATCTTTTGATTCATTTTGATAATGGCATTTTCTAATCAGAAACTGAGTTTTCACCCACTCTAAATTTACCGAGCCGTTAAATTTAATGTTTGAAACGCCCTTGAGGTATATTTATACGAAAACGGTGCTATATAAATTATCCATAATAATAATAATAATGGAGTAGGTTCTTCGATTTCGATTCAACGTGAAATATTTATTTACATGTGATTTTCATATTAATATTTCATGTGTAATATCTTGGACTGGTTCTGAAGCGTAAGACTGATCATCTTACCTTCATGTATTAAAATGATCAAGATACACAGTGCCCTATGCACCATTGGGTGCGGATAAGGGAAAGTAGTAGTAGTAGTAGTAGGTTCTTCGAACAAGAGTTTCAGAAAAGTGACATTCCATACTTGAAAAATACTACCGTGTCTGAGGTGTCTAGTTACCCACTACGTCACTCACTAAGTCTTCAATAGGCATTTACGTCATCACTAGACATCTTCGTCACATGCTTCGTGTATTGGCCTAAGTGCTGGAGTCTTTAAACGGTAGAATTTGATAGTAATAGGTGTTATGAAATTAACCCTAGGAAGCGTATATTGTTAGAAAATTTGTATCGAAACGCCCCTTCTAGTGAATTCTTGTTTGGCGACTTCGGGAGATAATGTTGGAATATAAAAGATAAATACTTTTAACAACAACATTTTAAATGAATACAAATACTTGTAGACAAATTACTGGATTATACCCATGCTGGGCTGATGTCAGATATTATTGATATATCAACAGAGACAGAGAAACTCTGGAAACGAATGTGGGTTATCTAAGTTAAGTGGGCACTTGATGTATTACAACATTCCCCATTCCGCCAAAGAATATTAAAAATATTTAAAATCTTTCGATAACACAACTCGCAGGTGGATTCTTCTGTACAAACTCAGCATATATACAAGTTTCAAAAATTTGTCATACATGGTTGTCAGATGATGGGCGGAATGGGGAATGTTGTAGTACATCAAGTGGCCACTTAACCCAGCCAATGACAGGTCGTAAGCCCTGTAAACGCCTAGATAACCCACATTCGTTTCCAGAGTTTCTCTGTCTCTTTTGAGATATCATAATATCAGATAAATACTTATTAAAATATAATTGACGATTATCCCTGATTTCTAATTAATACTAAGCAATAAATTTAAATTTTAACCGCGAACGAAAAAGGAGGACCTGCGTTTTTTTTACATTATGGCTTCTTTTTTAAACGATTTAACTTTAGCAACGATAGTCCCCGGAAAAAAAAAATACATTAATAGTTTATATTGAATCAAACCCGCAACCTTTAATAAAACTACGAGTATATCAGGTCTAATAGGTATCAAAATTAAGAAAGGTCTCTTTTACGATCGATGCTTCGGTCATGTAGAGCGAATAGATGATGAAAGAACGGCCAAAAGAATCTATGATGCGAGTGTGTCTGGATGTAGAAGTTGTAATATACATACACAATTAGTTCAAACAAAATTAAATTCATATTAGTTGGACAATGCTCTGGTCAAAGACCAACATTTGGAAAGCAGTGTCGGGCGCTTTATTTGTTTAGCCCCTTCAAACAAATCACCTTATCTATTGCTTTATATAGAATCACAACAGAACATTCTTGGTCAATTCGATTCCAAACGTCATAAGAGTCATATATACTATTTGCATATCCTATACCAGCGTTTCCCAACCTTTTTCAGTCGCGGACCACTAAGAAATCAAGCACAATTTTCAAGGACTCCCTTAGTAAAAAAAACAGCTATAAATTTTGGGACCATTTACTTTATAATAGTACCTACTACAAATACAAAATTTAAAAAATAATAAAAATACGTTAATAATTATCGCACAACAGCAACACCAACACGGTGTTACGGCAAGATGCTCCCAAGTGTTGGCAATCCTCTGAGGGCTGCCACAGGGGAGATTTTAGGGTTATGTTAATTGCCTCGGCTAACTTTGGTCGGCAGAACAAAGATCTCTCCTCAGGGAAGTTCGCTGGTTCGGGTGAAATCCAAGTGCTACGCTCTCACGGATGATAACCTATAAAGTATTACAAGAAGGGGTCTCGCCTGCCGTCTGCAATGAGAACGCTGGTTTTTGATTTACAAGGCCTCTCGGCTATTTATTTCATTAACGCTCGGTTAATATCAAACGTTCCCACCTCTACATCACTACGGGACGGGAGAAAGGGAAGGGTTACCACTCTAGCTAGGCTATCCGTTGATGGAGCCGGGGCCGGCGCTGGAGCGTAGGGGACGACGGGGCCTGGCGGCGGGGCCTCGCCTCCTGGAAGCGCTGGAGACGACGCAGCTCGGAGCGCCACGCGCTCCGCGGGGGTTGAAGAGACAGGGTGAAAGGGGACGGCGGGGCCAGCGCATCCTGGGGTGCGCTGGTGATGAAGCAGCTCGGAGCGCCACGCGCTCCGCGGGGGTGGTTGAGACAACGGGGGGTAGGAGGAGATGGGGGCTGAACGCCCGGTAAAGCCTTACTTGATACGATGGTTTGGCGGTAGATGAAACTACGACTGGTAGCTGGTGGTTGGTTGGTGGTTGGGGGGCCCGCTGCCAAAGAAAATACTCGGCGCTGCGGGTGGTTGAGATCGAAACGTGCTGGCGGCCGGCGGGCCGATGCTTCTGGAGCCAGGATGTCACCAGGGCGAAGGGATTACATCCCGGGCGCCTTTGTAGCGGCGCGGCGCGTGGATTGACTAATATTCGGTTTTTCGCGCGGGGAAAGGCAATTTTTAGGCACACTCACACACACGAGTCTATCAGGCTTTGTTTTACAGCCTTACAAGCGGGATCGTTAGTTTCGGGTGATTTTAAACGTGACTTTTTTTGTCGAGACGGCCAATTAGGCACGCGTCTCTGCTGGCCTGCTGGGCGGAAGTCCTCGACCGGAAGTGGGGTCAAAATCGCGGTCTATTATTCCTAATTATTTTTGGGTTGGCATCTTGACTTGCAAGAGTCAAGTTGAGTTTCTATTGTGTTGGTATTATGCAGGGAATTGCTGAATGATGGACAACTTCATGTTGTTATGAAATACAGATGCATTTTCACTATATAACACATTCCCGGATGCAGGGGTAAAGAAAAAAAATTTAACTAATTTTTTAAACCGACGCGGTAGTGAAGGTTTCTGGAACTAAAATCCTCTATCTAGACAGTGTGGGGTGGTAGGTATTTAGGTGTTGGAAGGAACATGTGGACAATTTACAATCAGTACATAACAGGTGTATGGCATGAGACAATTACATGGGTTTCAGTAAAGAACAGATAGATATTGCTGAAAAGAAAAATACACTTTTCACTTATGATGGAGCCAATTTTTTCGGTCTTCAACCGCACTTGCAAAACACTTTTGGCTTTTGTAAAAATTTTAGGTGAGGCCTACACTTATCTAACGTTTGTGGTGGTCAGCATGAGGGAATTTGGATACATAATAGTTTGGATGCAGAGGTGGTGACAATTGAAAGAGAATTACAACCTATTAGTTACATATTGTAAGTTTTTTATACAGTTGGTGGTTGATGCAGCCCAAGTTGGCTGAAATTCACTCGCTTATAGAGTAGAAATTTTCCCATCAGACCTCAATCTGTACTCTCTTACAACATTACCTTTCTTTAGTATTTACAGAACAATCTGACATTGAATAGCATAAGATGTAGATCAGTGGTACCAGTTAACCAAAATTCACTCTAAATGAGATAGAAATTTTCTGATTTATACAAATTAATGATTCTTAAATGCAGAACAATTTATACAATATGACAATTTATTTCAAATCAATACAAGACAAATGTCTAGGTGTATACAGCAAATTCCACTGAAACGCCCATAGACCCAAGTATTACAGTTTGATTGAACAATCACTAACTTGCCAGCAAAACCACACTGCAACGCTAGTCTCATGCTCCAATACAAACAAAAACTTCTGTGTTAGCAAACATTCCACTAAACCACAGATCCAAATTACAACTTAATTTAACAATTACTATCTTGCCGGCAAAAACACACCGCAACGATAATCTCATGTTTCAATACAACAAAATCTTCTGTGTTAGTGCACATTTCACTAACCAACAGATACATCTTACAATTTAATTTAACAAATCTCTCCGTGCTAGAGTTCAACTCTCTCCACGCTGCTCAGAGCCATGAAAAACAACCGTCTCATGTTAGGCGCCACCAAGGTTTTTAGGGAGCGTACTTGGAACCCAAAGGATGTTATACACTAAAGAGAATGTTTGGAATTTAGAGAGAAAATATTTCTGCGAGGATCATCCCCAGACGACTTTTGCCTTGAATAGATATATTCTGCCCAAATAGACACAAGAGTGTTTATTTATTATTTATCGCTGGAGAAAATTTCCCGCAGAATACACAAGATACATAATTTCAAGATTCCCTGACAGGTGTCGACCGGCCCTAGCTGATGGCGTATAGTGATACAAAGGTATTACTATTTTGGATCGAACTTAACCCTGACAGGTAATAGAGAAACATTCAGAAAAAATATACAATTTGATGACATAGGAAACTTCAGATGAACAATACAATAAATAGTTGGCTATGATCCTATATACTCATTTCTTTTCTAAAAAACTTGCAACCGTGTTGCTTTTAACCTTTGCACAAACGTGCCTTATCTCTCTGTGCCTCGACTAACCTTTGATCACATTTCCAACCATTTTCAAAACAAAACACAAATTATCAGAGTCTTCAACTCTTGTTTATAGGTATTTCTTTGACTTATAATACAATAAAATTTTACAGTTCAGAGGCTACTTGTGAGATGAAAAAATGATTTTATACAATGTTGAAAACGCTAGGGAGGTTTGACTTTCATACATAGCACAGTTTACACAAATATTCTAGGATACTACAGTACAGATACCAGTGTCATATTTAGTAGTTTATTTGGCTATTGAAACTTATTTATTTTAATAAAAGAAGTGTATGTGCAGCAGGTTTAAGAGTCTACATACATGATAAAAAACTTAATTGGTTTGGAGCCCCTTACTAGGTTGGCGATTCCCAGAAAGGTGTTTTCCGTGAGAAAAAAATGATGTGAAATATGCCACGTCCAACTGGCCAGGTGTGACGGGACACTTTCTGAAATGGAGCTAACTAACTTTGTGTGTTATGCGAGATGGGTCAAGATTCATATACACATTTCACTTATATACCACACAATTGTAAAATAGGTTACATTTCACAAAGGGTTTAACAAAAATTTTTTTTTCAGAATACATGCTATTGGAGCAGTGCAACTTTTATACTTAAAACATGGTTTTTATTTTACCTTAAATAATGGTTTCTCATCCCTTAAAGAACTTTTAAAAACAGTACAGTAGGTACCGGTACTCTAAAGGTATGAGTTTTAATACTTAAAAATAGTTATCTGTACCTCAACAGATTCAAAAACAAGCTTTTCACAAGCGCAGAACAGTGTTACACAAGTTTTGACAAGGAGTCCTTGTACAAAAATACTCTAAGAAAATCACCTTCGTTAATACATCCCTTATTGGGTATTTTGCATTAGCGGGGGTTCCAACCCAACATAAAATAAAAAATTAAGCACGCAGGATATCGTAGGGGTAAGAAGTACGGGGCAAGTCCTCAGATAATCAGCAGGGGGCTGGGTCTTGACTTAGTCTTCGAATATTTTCATATCGAGGTATTATGAGATTGTCTCCGAAGAGAGAACAATGGTTTTTTGTGTATGCGAACATATTCTTTCAAACTGACGTTTGGAAGTTTCTCCTACTCGTATCGTCAACTAATCCTAACATAAAATATACATATTTACAAACAGGTGTTTGAGATTTACAATTTACAAAGTTTGCAAGACATTGCTCCGTTCCGTCTATAGTCAAACAAAAAAAAGGGGGAGGAAAAACGAGCTTCTGTAATCCACAGTATTTTGCAAAGTTCTTGTGTATGCGAACATACTCTTTCGCGCTCTTCTGGTGGGATTGAAAAAACGGCGATGGTTACATCGTTGACAAAACGGTAGCACGCCAGTGCCCGATGGGTAAGCAAAACGACAAAGCTTTTTTGCAAAAGCGAGTGGCACGAATTGGTTCGATTCGGGTTTCATTATGAGAACTGTCAAGATCCCGGAGAGTAAAGTGAAAGAAACGAAATATTATCCGATCCAATTGTTCAACTACTTATTTCGTTAATTCAGAAAAAAAATCGGCGTGCGTGGACTGACTTTAGGTGAAAGTAAATTTCACTGACGAGAAGTAGGTTCACTTTTTTCACTTTTTAAACACTCAGATTTGATAATCAGAAAAGGAATTTCCGTGTTCCGGAGCCGTATGTATTATTTATCTATATATATTTTTTTTTTTTAATTTTATCCGATTCCAATTGTTCAACTATTTTTGTTAATTCAGAAAAAAATCGGCGTGGACTGACTTTAGGTCAAAAGAATTTTCACTGACGAGAAACAGGATCACTTTTTTTTTCACTTTTTTAACACTTGGATTTGATAATCAGAAAAAGGAATTTCCGTGTTCCGTACGTAATGTAATATTTATCTAGTTTTTTGAATTTCTTCGATATTCGAAATTTCTCTCGTGCTTTCGCAGTTAAAAGGTTAACAAAACAAAATTATTTAAAGAAATATTTCCCAAAAGGTTTCGTGACGAAAGAAATAATCCACAAACTTTGATTGGAATATGAAACGTAAGTTGTTTTGTTGACAGTTTGTTTTGACAATTTGACATCTGACGTTTGACGTTCCGTGTTTTCGTCACAGAAAATATCCGCGGGAAAAAAAACAGCTGTTGAGTATTTGACAACTGCAAAAAAAACTACAAGTGCCTGTCTCTGGTTTTAGTGCTATAGTACAGGTCGAGAATAATTGATCTTTTGACAATTTCTATGGCAACGTGCCGAATTTGACGGATTTTTCCCGCGGTAAAGAAATGGCGGATATCGATTTTGTTCTCGACGTTTGACAGAAATATAGGAATTTTGGATTTTCTCACAAAACGGCCGCGGAATTGGTTTTTTGAACACACACTCACGATTCTTTTTTTAAATTCGCGTGATTCTGAACGGAAAACTACTTCAAGGACAGACATTTAACAAAACACTTGTTCATTTTGGCACTTGTATGAAAACTGATTTTTGTGTACTGAAATAAAACATGTTAAGACAGAAACAAGATGGCGGGAGACTGAACATATTGTGGAGAGTGTAGCATCAGGATTTGGGCCCCACGTTGGGCGCCAGTGTTACGGCAAGATGCTCCCAAGTGTTGGCAATCCTCTGAGGGCTGCCACAGGGGAGATTTTAGGGTTATGTTAATTGCCTCGGCTAACTTTTGGTCGGCAGAACAAAGATCTCTCCTCAGGGAAGTTCGCTGGTTCGGGTGAAATCCAAGTGCTACGCTCTCACGGATGATAACCTATAAAGTATTACAAGAAGGGGTCTCGCCTGCCGTCTGCAATGAGAACGCTGGTTTTTGATTTACAAGGCCTCTCGGCTATTTATTTCATTAACGCTCGGTTAATATCAAACGTTCCCACCTCTACATCACTACGGGACGGAGAAGAGGGATGGGTTCCCACTCTAAACTAGGGAAGGGTTACCACTCTAACTAGGCTATCCGTTTTGATGGAGCCGGGCCGGCGCTGGAGCGTAGGGGACGACGGGGGCCTGGCGGCGGGGCCTCGCCTCCTGGAAGCGCTGGAGACGACGCAGCTCGGAGCGCCACGCGCTCCGCGGGGGTTGAAGAGAACAGGGTGAAAGGGGACGGCGGGGCCAGCGCATCCTGGGGTGCGCTGGTGATGAAGCAGCTCGGAGCGCCACGCGCTCCGCGGGGTGGTTGAGACAACGGGGTAGGAGGAGATGGGGGCTGAACGCCCGGTAAAGCCTTACTTGATACGATGGTTTTGGCGGTAGATGAACTACGACTGGTAGCTGGTGGTTGGTGGTTGGGGGGCCCGCTGCCAAAGAAAATACTCGGCGCTGCGGGTGGTTGAGATCGAAACGTGCTGGCGGCCGGCGGGCCGATGCTTCTGGAGCAGGATGTCACCAGGGCGAAGGGATTACATCCCGGGCGCCTTTGTAGCGGCGCGGCGCGTGGATTGACTAATATTCGGGTTTTTCGCGCGGGGAAAGGCAATTTTTTAGGCACACTCACACACGAGTCTATTCAGGCTTTGTTTTACAGCCTTACAAGCGGGATCGTTAGTTTCGGGTGATTTTAAACGTGACTTTTTGTCGAGACGGCCAATTAGGCACGCGTCTCTGCTGGCCTGCTGGGCGGAAGTCCTCGACCGGAAGTGGGGTCAAAATCGCGGTCTATTTATTCCTAATTATTTTTGGGTTGGCATCTTGACTTGCAAGAGTCAAGTTGAGTTTCTATTGTGTTGGTATTAATGCAGGGAATTGCTGAAATGATGGACAACTTCATGTTGTTATGAAATACAGATGCATTTTCACTATATAACAACGGTTTAATAGGGTCTTATCTTAAAATTTATTCGCTAATATAAAAAATATCCTGACCAGGACTCTATTCATGTGAAGGTTGGTGTTGCTTTTTTGAAACTAAATTTACGACCGGTAATTTACAACGAATAAAATATTTTATTGAATTATTATTTATTTTGCATTAAACAACTATGCACAAAATGGGTACTTTGCATCAATAATTAGCAAGTACTTATATTAAATGTTTTTAATCTTTTTAGATAGTTAAGAGATAGCCTATAAGTGGACGTTATTTTTAGAAATTAATATAAGTGTATGTCTGTTGGCTGTCCATATAACAAATAAAAAAAAATTTAAAGTTGTCAAATGGTCCAGAGATGTGACTGCGTACCCCCAAACATATATTCGCGGACCCCCAGGGGGTTCGCGGACCACAGGTTGGGAAACACTGCGTTCTATACCATTAAATATAAACATTGTAAAATTTACTTTTATATAAATATACCTTTTTCATGAATAAAATAGTAGTTTGTTAAAGAGGAGTCTTTTCATTACTATTTACAATAATTACAATGTCGAGAAAGGCCGAGAAAGACATGGTATGATCAAGTAAAACAAAGTGGCATTTGTTTTTCGTTCAAGTTTTTAAAAAAAAATATAAAAATCAATAATTCAAAATTATTCATCTTCAAAGATTTGGAAAAACTCAAATATTTCAATATTTTTTTTTGTAATAACTACTATTAATTAATTTCAAATTGTTCCGGAATTCAAGTAAAACACCTCAAATCACGTGACTATAGAGGAACCTATTTTTGTTCTAAAGTAGGCACCCCAAAACACTAATTACGAATTGAAATTCCCGCAAAACCGCCAACCCTTAGCAAAAACAAATTTCACTCCAATCAAAATCAATTTAGGCGACATACAAAGTCAATCACGTTTTTAATTGCTATGCCGGGGTAATGTTACCTATAATCGGTATACAAGATTTTTTTACAAATATGCTTATTTATTTACTGTCTATTTACCACCTAATCTAATTCAAACGTTTAATCATAATTAACATTAAAATTTCGATAAACTGACTGAGAACCTATTAATACTACTTAGGCACACGAATTTAGTCTCTCTGCGATCTACACAGAAAAAAACGGGTGCTTTTTAAAAAATAACGGAAGAAAGAGATGCGTTTTATTTTTGAATTAAACAAAAATTAATTAATTAAATCACACTTTTTGAAAGCATAAAGAATAAAAGGCTAAAAAAGTTTGGATTACTGTAAAGAATAAGAATATAAACTTTAACACACAATAAATAAGTAAAATGGTTTACAATTATATAGTGGCTTCACATCTCAATTATTTCTCTAGGTGATATTTCTATGTAACAAAAAAGAACTGAGAAAACTTACAAAATATACAAAACAAAGGAATGATAACTATAATTTAAGATGCCATAGACGAACTGGAATTGCCACTATGCTAAAAAAAACTTGAAATGATGACCGTTTAAAGCAAAGAATAATGTATAATGTACTCATTTTTATTTTTTAAAGTAAAAACAAAATGCTCCCCGGATATTTGAACAAAATTTTAAGCTACAACCAGACAGTCATATAACTATGAGACTAGGAATCGAAGAAACTTTCGTCTCCCAAAGTATAGATTAGCGGGAACACAAAACAGTTTATTTTATAAAGGACTAAAGGAATACAAAAAATTGCCAGAAAGAAGTTAAATGTGCGAAGAGTTTTAAAATTTTAATTAAAAAAAATGTGTAAAATATATGTTTTGAATAAGTATAGTTGTAGTGTGAAAATCAAAATAAGTAGTTTATAGTCAAATGTTTAGAAATAAAGGATATTGTAATTACTAGCTGTACAAACTGTTTTTTTTTTATGGCTAAATAAAAAAGATACAATACAATACAATTATAACGACAAATTGAATACAATTCCATTATTTAAACACTAGTAGTATAAGTAACAAAACTTGTTAGTAAACCCGAAAACTGGTGAATGTACATCATATTTGGAGTCGAATGTGTAATATTACTTATAATTTCTGAGCTGAAATTTTTTTTTTCATTCTTGTAAAAGTACCGCAAATTAAATTTTTTGCAATTATTTTCTTTGTGGATAGTATTAATTTGACTAAATAAATTATATTTGATAACAATTTGCATAAATTTCTCGAAAAAATAAACAACTTCTTACTCAATTTTCTCGAAAACTATGGGTCAAATAAAAAAAAAAAACTACAAATATGTTGTAGATTCACTTGGTTTCCCGCTTGTACATCGAGCTTCGTTACACGGTGTATGAACACAATTATACTGTCGTTCGACTACTGGCAGGTTCACCCTTTGAGATTTCAAATCATTATTTCTATGAAAAAGATTGTTTACTTTGGCTATATACAGGGCGTCCCAAACTTATGGGAACATGAAGGGGGAAGTACCTTAAATATCGTAGATAGTGTATTTTGCTGAAAGAAGACTTTATGTTACTTTTGAAAGTTAGTAAATTCTGCATTCATAGATTTTCTAAAAATTACTTGCTTCGTCTGGGAATCGAACCGACTTAAATGTCAAAAAAAAAAAATCACCCCCTTCTCTTTTATGATGCCAATCGAAAGAATAGCTAAAAAATAATAACTTTGCTTAAGTAAACATAGTATTTTAAAAGAAAGGAACAACGTAAAATGTTTGAGGCAGGCGATTTGC
>JAGVSP010003841.1:0-53002 GCA_022494985.1 Micrasema minimum
AAATCAATTTTCATCCCGGTGCAAGTGTGAATTAAGCGGGTTATTGATTTAACAACTTGATACCCGATATGGCCGAGATCTTGTCCATTGGCCGGAGGGCAGACGGGCAGCCGATGGGCCACTATCAATGTGAAAATCTCTAGAGGAACTATAATATGCAACTCTCCAGCCAGCGATATTACATACAGCGCAGTGTATGAGGAAAGAAGGAAGAAGGCCATTATCTTTATGTTTGAAAAGAGTTTAAATTATGAGAAATATTAGAAATGTCAATAAACGAAATAATGATCAAAAAAATTATTTAAATAACATTTTTTGAAATGAATACAAATACTTGTAGACAAATTACTGGATTATACGCATGCTGTTGCTCAATCACAGATAACTATCGACGTAGTTAAAACCGTGCTAACCACGTGCTAGCCCTAACGATTTGATCGATCACAGTGACATTCGTTCGATACCGTGGTATCGATAGCCGAGCATAGCCGATCTGAGCCGAGCGGGGCCGATGCACGCGATATCGCGGCCTTATGTCAAACGTTAAATCAACACGCTTGTCGGATTTTTTATTATGTCGACTGCTTTTCTCAATATTTGGCTTGCCGAAAACCGGCTAAATTATAATAAAGATTGAATGAATATATGTGCGAATAAGATATATCTCGGGAAATGGCTCGCGACTAGTATGCGCTCGTTTAATAATCCCGATCGATAACTTTTAACGCGTGTTCCATTGTGATCGCGAAAACGTTAAACATCCATGGGTAAGAAATCGTTATCACGTCGCTTATTACCGAGTCGCTAGTGATCTGTGATCGAGCAACTGGGCTGATATCATGATAGACTGATATCATGCTGGGTATAATCCAGTAATTTGTCTACAAGTATTTGTATTCATTTCAAAAAATTAATAGTTGTTTAAAAGATTTACTGGTTAAAAATATAAAGCAAAAATAAAAAATTGTAGAGACATCTTCAGGCGTCTTCTAGAGTAAGTAATAAAGCTCGGTAGGGCTTTACCTACATCTAATAAAAGATGATTGCCAAAAAAAATGCTTTGCAATCTTCTCAACAGATGGCACCAGCATAGAATAATTCTGTAAAGCGGAATGACGAAGACGATTTTCAATATATATAGTAGTTCCAAAATTTGTCATATATGGTTATCAGTTGATGGGCGGAATGGGGAATATCGTAGTACATCAAGTGGCCACGTAACCCAGCCAATGACAGGTCATAAGCCCTGTAAACGCCTAGATAACCCACATTCGTTTCCAGACTTTCTCTGTCTCTGTTGGGATATCAATAATATCTGATAACAGCCCAGCGTGGGTATAATCCAGTAATTTGTCTACAGGTATTTGTATTCATTTTCAAAAATGTTGTTTACAAACTCTGTTGGCTAATGTACAAAGCCATGCATGATGCCGCTCCAGAGTATTTAAAAGAGCTTTGCATTCCAGATAAACTAGCTGAAAGACGTTGCACACTTCGACCAGCTACATCTACAGCTATAGGCAAGGTTTTAATACCGATCCGCGCACAAAATTTAGGGAGCGCGCTTTTGGGGATTCCAGCCCTGGCTTGGAATGCTCATGCTGCATGTAAAAGTACAAGGTAGAAGTTATAAGCATAACAAATTGAAGATTCATCTTCAGGCGTCTCCTAGTAGGTGATATAATTCGGTAAGAATCTCACTTGCAATCATAAAGGTTTCTGCTAAAATGCTTAGCAATTTTCTCAATGGATGACAGAGAGTGTTCACATGTGAAGCGTCGCGCCATTTCACTGTATATTGGCAGATATGGATATCAAATACTGGCTGAAATGGGGAATGTTGTAATGCATCAAGTGGCCACTTAACCCAGACAATGACAGGTCATAAGCCCTGTAACGCCTAGATATCCATATTACCTTCCAAATTTCTCGTCTCTGTTGAGATGTCAAATTGTACGAAGAGAGTACATCATACTAAAGCCCGCTTTTTATGGGACAGTTTCTTGTTCAGAAAACTACACAGTTTCTTGTTCAGAAAACTGTGCAGTCTGTCAAACTTCTGACAAAAGACACGCTAAATATGTGTATTTTTGAAACGCGATTGTAAGTTATTATCGTATGTTTGCTCTCAGGAAATTGTATATTTAGCTAATAATGTAAATATGTTATTTGTTTTTTACGTATTTAAAAGCATACAATAAACCAATGTCTACTTAAACGTTTACATAAAAAACATTGACTGTCATGTCAGCTTAAATCTGACACTAGCACACAGTTTTTCATGCAGTTTTAGCTTTAAACGGGACCGTTTTCAGACTGCACAGAAAACTGTGTAGTAAACTGTCCCATATATAGCGGGCTTAACTTCTGCAAACACGTAAACCACCATTATACAATATACAACACCTCACAAAAGCCGGGTAGCCGAAATGAAAAGGAAAATATCCTTAAATCAAACAAATAAATAAATATCCTCATTTGACGTCATGTCTCCTCACCGCCTCTTCCAGGATTCCAGGAAGTGACTGGGGATGGGCGACATTCTGGGGGTGACATTAATAGTTAAATGGTTAATACCCGTGATGTCTACATCGAAGCCAAAGTGTCCCCTTTTTTTTGTCGCCCCATTGTCCCCGAGAAAACCGACCGTTTAATAGTTTGTCTTGTGTACTCAGGTATACAGAACAGACAGGTATTGGGAATTTGGGTTATTATTTTTATCAACATTTTGAATGAATGCAAATACTTGTCGACAAATTACTGGATTATACCCATGTTGGGCTGATATCAGATATTATTGATATCTCAACAGAGACAGAGAAGCTCTGGAAACGAATGTGGGTTATCTAGGCGCTTTTACAGGGCTTATGACTGTCATTGGCTGGGTTAAGCGGCCACTTGATGTATTACAACATTCCCCATTCCGCCCATCATCTGACAACCATGTATGACAAATTTTTGAAACATGTATATATCCTAAGTTTGTACAGAAGAATCCACCTGCGAGTTGGTTTTCGACAGATTTTTAATATTTTTAATATTTTTTCCCTATAGTGACATCTGTTGAGAATATAGTTTAAGCATTTTAGCCTAGATAACCCACATTCGTTTCCAGAGCTTCTCTGTCTCTGTTGAGATTTCAATAATATCTATTATTTTTATGATTAAAAAATATTTATAGCGTTCTTTTTTGTATAAAAGTACCTAAAGGGCGCTTTGAATATTGGAATTTATGTATTTATTTAGGTACAAATAAGCATTCACAATAAGTAAATATATTGATATTGACCGAATATTATGTCAGGACGTCAGGTAAGTAATATCGCCATTGCTCTAAAAAATTTTACAAAAATCACTTTAACCATCAAATTCATATTATGGTTTATCATCGATTTGAAATAAATATGAAAATAGAAAAGGAACTGATTAGTAAAATGATTGTAATTAAATTTACTTTTATGAAATGCCTTCGTAAACACAGATCAAATCAACTTCAAATCATCTGAAGTTAATTTTAGACAAGCATTAAAATACAAATTGTCACGTACTTATTTTTATTTGTTCTTATTAATTCCGGTGCTTACTACATAAATACGCAAATAAATATTATTTCTTAACATCATAAATAATAGGTATTATTTAAATTCATCATCATACCATATCGGTTCCCTATGTGAAGCTTATGGATTCCACAAACTGCGTCCAAGCCAAGCGATCGGCCGCCAGTATGCCTCCGGTGAGCTGGAGAACCATGATTGCCAATTTCACAAGGCATCGGGTTAAATATAACCTATTTCATTAAAAAAACTCGTAGATTTAAATGAGTATTTTTTATTTAGTAATTTAAAATAAAACGTAATCGTAACGCGTATGGCGGCCTCCGTAGCGTAATGGCTAAGACGCTGGACTCACGATACGGAGGTTCCGGGTTCGATTCCCGGTGAGAACACAAAAAAATCAAAAGTGATTTTTCTCAAGCCTGGGTGCTTGTAATGTTGTTCCCCTCTGTAATTGGGCCTCCAGTGGCCTGTTGAGGTGGTTAAAAAATAAATAAATAAATAAATAAGTAACATCTTATTTAATTTTTTCGTGAATTCGGAAAATTTATTCACATTTTTAAAATTTTAAAATTATATTTTAGTAAATATATTTTTTTACATAGACTAATATATTTTTACATTAAACTTAATTTATTTTTTTTCCTAACTATTCTTATCCTATCATTATTATTAATTCAATTTAGCCATGATATAATATCTACACTAATATTTCTAACATATATATTTTTTACACTTAGCCCTAAATAACATTAAATTTTGTTCATTTTTTAATTCATCTGGCATCTCCTCATATATTTTGATGCCCTTATACTGAGACAATTCTGTGACTTATTTTCTAATCTTATATTTTTTTAACCTCTTGTTGCATATTTATGAAAAAAGTCATTGTTATTTTATTTGTTTTGCAAATATTTTGGAATTATCCAACAATTTTGTTAATTTCATTAGCAACATTATATTTAATTCTTTGGTCTACTGACATAATATTTAAAAGTTTAATCATTTTTTAAATGTTTGTTCTTCTACTGCACTTCAATATGATTCGCATGGCTTTGTTTAGCAAAATTTGTAACTTTTTTAGCTCTCCTTCATTACTAAGGTATAATATAGATGAGGAGTAGTCTATGTGTGGAACAATTATACTCTTGTATATTAGAAGTGATGTTTTTTTACTAACTAACTAACTAACTAACTAACCATCACGCCATTTTCCCCGAAGGGGTAGGCAGAGAGGATAGAACGTCACACCACTCTGTCCTGGCACACTTATCTTGCTTCCTCCACATTCATACATCTCCTCATGCACGCACGTCGATTATTCCGACTTCTTCCATGCCCACTTTCTTGTTTTTTTATCTAGTTTATTTCTAATTCTTCCTAAAAAAGACACTTTTTTGATTGGCTAAACAATTAAAATTAAAAATCGCAAGACGATAGGTAGGCCCATCTCGAATCCGCCCCTGGTAAATAGTTCCAGTACCCATTATGCTGTGTGTTCAATATTCTATCTTAGCGTCTTCATCGGACATTGGAAATGCGACCGAGTTAGAGCATAGCCCTCGAATTCCTCGACATAAAGCGAGCTAATCCAGCGTAAGCGCTTTTTCCTCGGGGAGGTACTTAGCACCGTACTTAATAATGCATTCTGCACCATTGTGCAATTTTCTAAGGATCCCCTTTATGCACGGATCAACTAAGAACTCGGATAAAAAAAATTATAAGAATTATTGCATCCGCAGTGCAAAAAGTTGAGATAAGCTGCGTGATTTGTAAACGTATAATGTAACAGATTAGTTAAAATGTTGCCTTTTTTATCTGTTGTGTAAATAAAATCTTTACATTTTTGTGAGAACGTTGCAGCTACAAGTATGTAAACAGCTTTTTCTTATATTTAAGCACTGTTACGTTCTTTATTTTATTTATATTTAATTACATATTATTATTCATTAAAATACGGATGAAAGTAGATTGAATGCAGTTGAAATGCGATCTCTCAGGCGAACGTGTGGTAAAACTATGCATGACTAATGTCGAAATTAGAGCAGAATGCAAGGCTGAGATAAGCATTATCGACAAAATTAAGAAAGCTCTTTTACGTTGGTTCGGTCATGCAGAGCGAATGGACGATGTAAGAACAGCTAAAAAAATATATGACGCGACTTTGCCTGGATGTAGAAGTCGAGGAAGGCCGAGAAAGACATGGCATGATCAAGTAAAACAAGTGGGCATGTAAGAAGTCGGAATAATCGACGTGCGTGCATGAGAAGATGTATGAATGTGGAGGAAGCGAGAGAAGTGTGCCAGGACAGAGTGGTGTGGCGTTCTATACTCTCTGCCTACCCCTTCGGGGAAATGGCGTGATGGTTAGTTAGTTGGTTAATATAAGGAGTAAAATAACTCGTAGTGAGAGTGAGGTGATGAAGAAACTTTAGACCTGTAAAGAGAACAAAGAAAAGAAAGAAAATATTTATCTTTTGATAAATGTATTTATTACTCACAGAGTGAGTTTCATTGACTTAAAATTTCCCGAGCCGGTATGACCAAACTCCACCACGTGACTCGCGGCCGCTTTCCTATACAAACGTATTCCTAGATTTTCTCCCTGAAATTTAACATTAGAGCAATGATTCATCACCTATCTCCTTTAACAAATAAAATATCAAAAAATAAGACGATGCAAACACGCATCTGGTCGATATCCAAAATGTGTGAAAAAATTATTGCTCTAATGTTAAATTCCAGGGAGATATTCGAGGAATACGTTTGTATGCGAAGCGGCCGCTAATCACGTGGTGGAATATTTAATTCAATATTTGAAGCGCCCCTGAGGAATATTTACACGCTATATAAATTGTCCATAATAATAATGATATTTGAAGTCGATTGTGCAGTATTACTTTTTACAGAGTTTAAAAAAAAAAGGTTTTGTTTAAAGCTTTTATAACATCCTTGGTCAACTAACTAACTAACCATCACGCCATTTCCCCGAGGATAGAACGCCACACCACTCTGTCACATGCACGCACGTCGATTATTCTGACTTCTTACATGCCATGTCTTTCTCGGCCTTCCTCGATTTCTACATCCAGGCACAGTCGCGTCGTATATTTTTTTAGTCGTTTTTTTCATCGAACATTCGCTCTACATGACCGAACCATCGTAAAAGACTTTTCTTTATTTTGTCGATAGTGCTTATCTCAGCCTTGCATTCTGCTCTAATTTCGACATTAGTGCACCTATCATACATAGTTTTACCACACATTCGCCTGAGAGATCGCATTTCAACTGCATTCAATCTACTTTCGTTCTTCTTTTTCCAACTCCATACTTCGCTTCCACACATAAGGGTTGGTACCAGAACTCCATTATGCACTTATTAGATACGACCGACTTTAAGGCACCATTAATTCTGTTACCGGCACTAACATACATACGATATGCCTTGAGTAACAGAAGTGAGAAGAATCTTGATCGTGTGTTACAAGAAGGGAAGGTGACCAGACCAGTAGCTCAATCACAGATAACTATCGACGTAGTTAAAAACGTGCTAATCACGTGCTAACGCTAACGATTTGAGCGATCACAATGACATACCGTTTAATACCGCGATCGCTGAGCCGACCATTGACGATCTGAGCCGAGCGGAGCCGATCTACGCTATATCGCGGCCGTCTGTCAAACGTCAAATCATCGCGCTTGTCGGATTTTTTATTATGTCGACTGCTTTTCTCAATATTTGGCTTGCCGAAAACCGGCTAAATGCAATACGGCACTCGAGAAAGATTGAATGAAGATATGTGCGAATAAGATATATCTTGGGAAATGGCTCGCGACTAGTATGCGCTCGTTTAATAATCCCGATCGATAACTTTTAACGCGTGTTCCATTGTGATCGCGAAAATGTTAAACATCCACGGGTAAGAAACCGTTATCACGTCGCTTATTATCGAGTCGGTACTGATCTGTGATCGAGCAACAGGATCGTCGCCAGTCCAAGTTATCACACTTTAAAAAATGAGAAAATCATATTTAAATAAATTTCATGATCCCGCTGTAATGCAAGATAGCCCGATACGCTTACGCAACGAAAAGCCTCAAATGATGGAACCTTAAACAAATAAACACAATGGCAATATTTTCAGCAGGCTCGTAAATTTGTCACCAAAATGTCGTGATGTTTTTGTAAAAGGTCCAAGCCCTTTGTGTACAAATACAGGGAACACATTGGATGGCATGGTAGTTGGGTAGTTGGGTAGTTCTATTGTCTGTCTATAGATATACGTACGAGTATTACACTAGACTTATGAGCGGCCGAGATTCCGTTTGCCCATGCCTTGGTACAAGTGCTTTCAGAGAAAAACAAGCTAACTTAGTAACTAACTAACCAACCATCGCGCCATTTCTCCGTAGGGGTAGGCAGAGAGGATAGAACGCCATACCACTCTGTCCCGACATACTTCCTTTGCTTCCTCTACATTCATACATCTTCTCATGCACATTATTTCGACTTTTCACATGTCCACTTTCAAGGTACTTGTCGTAATTGGTCATGCCATGTCTTTCTCAGCCTTCCGCGGCTTCTACATCCAGACACACTTGCATTCAAACTTCTTTTAGCCGTTCTTTCATCACTCATTCGCTCCACATGACCAAACCATCGTAAAAGCCCTCTCTTAATTTTGTCGATAATGCTTATCTCAGCCTTGCACGCTGCTCTAATTCCGACATTTGTACATCTATCATGCATAGTCTTGACACACATTCGCCTCAAAGATCGCATTTCAACAGCATTAAGTCTACTATCATCCTTCTTATTTTAACACCACGCTTCACTACCATACATAAGGGTTGGTACCAGAACACCGTTGTGTACTGCCAAGCTAACTTAATACCATTAATAGCTTAATATATATTATTAAGAGCATACCACACCACGTGATCCGCGGCCATTTCCCATACAAATGTTTTCCTCGATTTTCTCCCTGGAGTTAAACATTAGAGCAATGATTTTTTCACACATTTTAAATATCGACCAGTAGCTCAATCACAGATGTGCACAAACAATTACAACTCTATAAAACTAAATTATTTTACTTAACTTACAGTTTTGGCGTATTTTCCATAGTTAAAGCGGTAATTAATAATCCCGATCGATAACTTTTAACGGATGTTCCATTGTGATCGCGAAAACGTTAAACATCCATGATGAGAAATCGTTATCACGTCGCTTATTAGCACGTCGATAGTCATCTGTGATTGAGCTACAAGTGCGTGTTTGCATCGTCTTATTTTTTTAATAATTTATTTATTAAAGGAGATAAAAAAAATATTTAAAAATCTGCATTTGGTCGATATCTAAAATGTGTGAAAAAATCATTGCTCTAATGTTAAATTCCAGGGAGAAAGTCGAGGAATACGTTTGTAAGGGAAAGCGGCCGCGAGTCACGTGGTGGAGTATGCTCTTAATGGTTATAATGAATAAGGCATACAAAGTGAAAATCTAGTAGTTTATTTTTATGACAAAGCACAAAAAAAAATTAACACTGCAAGTATGTCTGGATGTAGAAGTTTCGGAGGAAAGAGAAAGATATGGTATGATTAAGCACAAGAAATACTTGAAAGGGGTTATGTAAAAGGTCAGAATATTCGGCGTGCGTGCATGAATAGATGAATGAATGTGGAGGATGGAAAGGAAGTGTGCCACGACAGAGTGGTGGCGTTCTATCCTCCCTGCTTACCCCTTCGGGGAAATAGCGTGATCTACCTACCCCTTCGGAGAGCACAAAAATCGAAACAGATTTTTTCTCAAGCCCGGGTGTTTGTGGCGTCGTTCATTTATGTTATTGGGCCTGTTAGGTGATTAAATAAACTTTTTTTTTTGTATTTTGAGTTATTTAAAATCATAATGTGTTACGAAGTAGGTAAATGCCAAATATATGAGAAATTTTTTTTTTTTCAAATATTTCCTAATATTCAAGTTACATTGTTTTTCTTGTGCATCACAGACCCTAGATTGAAGTAGGGGATCATCTCCTGTGTGGTCTATGCCCCTAGAAGTGTTTTTTACACACACACACACACACCCACATGCGCGCGTATACACGTGTGATAATGCACATACTACAAACTACACGGCCAGACCAACTGTGAACGAGTACCTACCTGGTACCTGCACTTAGCCGCTTTTGTTAGGCGATGCAGGAGAACCATTATAACGCCTACTGTAGGAGGCTAGAATAGTATCCCAATCGTCCATGCGCTTGGTAGCCGCAAGACGTTTTTTTATCTAGCCTCTTTATCGTACAGCGCTCTTGAAGCGCGATTTCTCGCAAAAATACCACATCCAGCGCTTCGATTCTGTAAGTGTTTTTAAACTACTGCGCATACGATTTTGTACTGAATTCGTATGCGCAGAAGTGTCTAAAACCTTAGAGAATCGCACCGCAGAAATAAGTCATAAATACCACTGTGACACTACTACTAGTTCTCCTTTCTCTTATGGTGCATAGGGCACTGTATTGGTGCAGCCTGTGCAGCACTTAGTGCCATATGCACCATTAGGCGCGGACAATGAAATTTTTGTATTAATTAAATGAGCTTATTTTAAAATACCCTAGCGAATGAGTGATGAAAGAATGGCTAAAAGAAGTTCAAATGCAAGTGTGCCTGGATGTAGAAGCCGCGGAAAGCCGAGAGAGACATGGCATAACCAAGTGCGACAAGTACTTGAAAGTGGACATGTGAAAAGTCGGAATAATCGGCGTTTTATGTGCATGAGAAGATGTATGAATGTAGGGGAAGCAAAGGAAGTCTGTCAGGACAGAGTGGTATGGCGTTCTATCCTCTCTGCCTACCTGAAATGGCGTGATGGTTGGTTTGTTAGTTAGTTAGTTACATAATAATCATATTTTCTGTCTCTTTTAATCTTATGGGTAAAACACGAATGGAAAGGGATATCGCCAGCCGAGTGAGTTTCTTTTAAAATTGGAACGTGGAACGAGCTGTCAATGTGACATTTTAATTCAAACATTTAAATAATCTCCGCTGGCTGTCAGATTTCATTTTAGAAACATTATTTCATGGCTAATGTGCCAGAAGACCGTTGTGAAACCTGAAATGTCAAGCTTCTAAACGTCAATACATATTCAAATATCGAACACCACTCAAGCTGACATTTTTTCTTAATATTTTTATGGCTAATGTATTTTATTGTTGTTTATGTTCATTTTTATGATGATATTATAATCGCAGTCTAGACGAAATTTAATTATTTTGTATTTTAAGTGTCAATTTTTTACAGTTTTTTTAGATGATAGGCATTTTTAACATACAATTTCTTATTTTTCTAAAAAGATTAGGTACAAAACTGCCTTGATAATATTTATTATGTAATAGCGTACAATCATTAAAATATTTTGGATTGTCGCTACAAAGCGATAGGGATAATATTATTTTTTATGATATTGACAGAACAATGGCGCAAGAATAATATTTTTTAATAGGAAGGAATAAGATGAGATTTGAAATATGAATTTTACAAATATTTTTTTGAAATAAATATTAACCACTTCAAAAAGTTTTGAAATCAACATTTTCATTCATAATTCGCTTGCCCAAAAACGCCAATGTATTATGTTGGCACTCGAGTGACGAGTCCGCGGGTTTCCATTGCGGTAGAAAGAAAAGGACCGACAGACTCGAAGTAAAGCTTTTTCTCTCTCTCTGCGCACTGCGTGACGTCAGACACGGTCAGAAGTTCGTTTACCTTTTCAGGCGGAATTTAAAATGTCAATATTTAACTTCGCGTATCTCGCTTATTGGTTAACCGATATAAAAAATAGTTGCACCGTCTTTTGGTTTTTTATATTAATTTTTAACTAATTACATTTTTCTTCATAATTTTATTTTATTTTCATTTAAATATTCATAAAATGTAAATCAGGCTAAAATGTATTCTCATATCTATTAAGCTATAAACGGTCGTAAATTGATTAACAGTGTAACATTATTATTCGTCTAAATAAACTAAAATATGTTTCGAGAGGGGCTAAAAAGATTTTAGCCGCTAAAATCTTCACAAAGTGACAGAGGTGGATCTAGTTTTAGTGAGCCCAAATAAAAAAAATATTTTAGTTACATAACTACTTACTAATACTTTCCGCACCCAATGGTGCATAAGGCATTGCATTGTTACGTCATCATACATTTGTATATACAGGGCGTCCCAAACTTATGGGACATGAAGGGGAAGTACCTTAAATATCGTAGATAGTGTATTTTGCTGAAAGAAGACTTTATGTTACTTTTAAAAGTTAGTAATTCCGCATTCATAGATTTTCTAAAAATTACTTGCTTCGTCTGGAATCGAACCGACTTAAATGTCAAAAAAAAATCACCCTACTTTTATGATGCCAATCGAAAGAATAGCTAAAAAATAATAACTTTGCTTAAGTAACATAGTATTTTAAAAGAAAGGAACAACGTAAAATGATTGAGTCAGGCGATTTGCGTAAGACAAGAGGGATCACATTTTGAGCATTTAATTAATTAATTTACAAAAATATACTTAAGCAAAGTTATTATTTTTTTAGCTATTTTTTCGATTGGCATCATAAAAGTAGTTTGATTTTTTTTTTGACATTTAAGTCGGTTCGAATTCCCCAGACGAAGCAAGTAAATTTTTAGAAAATCTATGAATGCAGAATTACTAACTTTTAAAAGTAACATAAAGTCTTCTTTCAGCAAAATACACTATCTACGATATTTAAGGTACTTCCCCTTCATGTCCCATAAGTTTGGGACGCCCTGTATATATTTAAAAATTCAAAAGAAAGTATCGTAATTTAATCGTACATACGTACATACATACTTACCAACGATTTTTTAATTCTTTTTTTTTTTCGTGTTTTTATTTCAAATACTGGAACTTACCTGAAAAGAAAGAAAAACGAATATATTAGATTTATGTTTCAAAAATTAAATACAGACTTTTAAAAAGGAGTTCTTAGAAATACACAAAATTTTGCGACAGTTCAGAAATCGTATGATATTTTTGGTAAATGATGTTTTGAACTAACTAACCATCACGCTATTTCCCGAAAAAGATAAGCAGAGAAGATAAAGAACGCCACACCACTCTGTCTCGGCAAACTTTCTTTTGCATCTCCTCATTCAAACATTTTGCCGTGCACGCACGGCGATTATTCCGACTTACACGTAACAATTTTCAAGTATCTGTTGTACTTGATCATGCCATGTATTTTTCAGCCTTCCTCGACTTTACACCCAGGCACACTCGCATCATAAATTGGCTTCGTTTGGCTGTTCTTTCGTCGTTCATTATCTCTGCATGACAGAACCATCACGAAAGATCTTTCTTTATTTCGTCAATAATGCTCATCTTATCGCCGGCCGCCTTGCATTCTGCTCTAATTCCGACATTTATTATTATTATTATATTATGGATAATTTATATAGCGCCGTTTTTGTATAAATATACCCTCGCTTTAAGGGCGCTTCAAATAATTGAATTAAAATGGGAAATTTAAAGCGAATGAAAACTCAATTTTTGAGTAGAAAATACAGTTATCAAAATTAATCAAAAGATTTAGAGAACAAATGGGTCTTAAGTTTCTTTCGAAACATCGCTTCACTCTCACAGTTGCGCACTTCTGGTGGGAGAGCATTCCAGCCCGCAACCGCAAAAGCGCGCTCCCCAAATTTTGTGCGCCGATTGCGGGTCGGTACTTTAAAATAAAAGAAACAGAATGAAGCACTAGTATCCATATTTCTCATCTTCCGTGCAGTACAACTATCGGGAGAGATGATCGCATTTCAATAGGATTCAGTCTACCATAATTTTTTTTGACTCCATGATTTGCTTTCATACATTAGGTTTGGTACTCGTGTTATCACTATTATCACATTTTCCGCCCCCGTTTAGCCCGCGCCCCGCCGGCCCACCCCTGAGTCCGCCACTGCGGGGCGATGACACACTATCCACTGTGCGTAGGGAACGGAGCAGACTGCACGGAAGATGAGAAATATAGATACTAGTGCTTCATTCTGTTTCTTTTTTTTTCTGTATATTTTTAAATCATCCTGTATTACTTTGTGGTTTATAAAGAAAAGTGTAACTTCCATACAGCGAAGTAACTAAATGCCAGAAAAAAACTTCGATATATAGTAAATTTGCGATAGTTACACGAAAGTTAAATATTTGTATGAGCATAGGTATTTATTTTATTAATAACGATATACAATGAAAGCCCCACCCTTTCCCCAGACTGCTTTAAAGACTATTGAGTCTTTTTCAGTCCAGCCAACTCTACCGATTTTTTCAACAAGCTAAAACCGCGATTTTAAGATTGTTAGTGTGATAAAAAATACGGATGAATTTACGATTATGTACGCGAACAAATGCTTTCATTGTACCCCTACCACTGTCTCGGCTTATGTATTATAGTTGTCATTGTTTCCATCACCTAAACCAGAGTCGGCCCAAATTAACAGTGGTAGGGATGTTAGTTTCTACCCCGATCATTATTTATTAGTAATTGTAATTACAACCACCCGTGTGGAGACCGGTATCCCGCCTCGCCAGGCCCCCCATCCCAGACATCATAATAACGATATTATTAAAAATAAAAAAAAAAACATAATTTTAATGCTTGATTCGTCAAAGTTTTGCGTTTAAATCACGAATTTCCATCCAAGAATCGGCGCTGAATGCGTAGAAAGAGTATCGTTCACTTTTATTGTTTGAATGTGATCTGTACATTATTTGTGTCGTGCCCTGTGCAAGTATTATAAAATAATTAATTTTCGTCAACAAGCAACCTCTTGAATTTTCAAATTCCCCACAAACATTACAAGGTAAAGGCTAATTGATTGATCCGGCTCGAAGGACCAAAATAATTTATCTTCGATAATATCTATTTCGGTTCAGAGAGCAAAAAAGCGACTGGGCACAATAATGCAATGTACCAAACATACATAATATACTTTTTTCTTAAATTCTAAGAAGCGTTATTAATTAACCTAATCTTTTTTAAGTATGCCCCGACTGGGAACAAGATTATGCGATTAAAAAATACACGATATAACTATTGATAAGTATGAATAGGGCATATTAATACAGGATATTTGATGAAAAAAACTGCCTCGTTTTAATAGACTTATCACTTAATATCAAATTCTGCCGTCCAAAGACTCCAGCACTTAGGCCAATACTCTCACACTTTGAAACGTGTGACGTAGATGTCTAGTGATGGCGTAGATGCCTAGCGATGACGTATGAGTGACGTAGTGAGTCACTAACTGTCACCAGACACGGTAGTATTTTTCAAGTATTTATTTACAGGCTCACTATTTATTTATTTACAGGTAACTCTACAATGTGACAATAGCTTACATTTTACATTTTATCATAATAATAACATACTTGGTTATATTGCACATCAATTACAGAATTACACAGCATTATTATTCTCGTACACAAATTTACAGATTTAAAAAGCTTTAAGTAGTTTGCATTATTATATTCGATCAGAGGTTATAAAAAGATTTCAAGTTCCTCTTTTTTAAGGCAACTATCGATGATATTAATATTTATAAAGCCACTTCTCTCTTTTTTGATAAGGCAACTGCGCCGATTGTTGAAATTAGGCTATGGAAAGCCACTTCTGTCTTTTTCGAAGGCAACTATCGATGATATTAGGCTTGGAAAGCAACTTCTCTCTTATTCGAAGGCGTTTCCTTGATACATCTTTACATTACATTCTCCTTAATCGGTCTCAAGTAGGCAACTATCGATGATATTACTGATCAAGCTTGCCACTTCTCTCATTTTTTTCAACTACGATGATATTACGCTTTGAGACTTCTCTCTTTTGATGAAGCAACTATTGATATTAGGCAGGAAAGATAACTTTTTGAAGGCAACTATCGATGAAACAAGACTGTATAATGCGTAATTCGTTTCTTTAACATCTTTACAAGATTCTCCTTAATCACTCAAGTATACGGGACCAATCACAGTATAAGCTTGGACTGATCATCTTTTTTCCCGGTAATTTCATTTTACGATGATATAAACTGTATCATGCGTATTTCGTTTCCTTGATACATCTTTTACATTACACCTTAAATACGAGTATACTTCATATAATTTGATCAAGCTTGCGGTGTCATTTTTTCAATACTGAATCATTTGAGATGATGAATGCAGTTAAATTTGGCAGTTTAGATAACAAATTGACACAGCTGAAAAAAAAATATAATGATTCTTTTAATATAAAGATATCTGAATCACTAATGACTTGGGACCAATCACAGTATGGTAGGACCACCCGGGTCTTAAGTCTTAAAAGCAGGACTGAGGCAAAAAAAAATAGAGTTTTGCCTTTTATCTTTTATTTACATTTCATGCGACTGTTCGAGGTGAACGCAAAATACGGTCGCAAAATGAGGTTTGAATTTTTAGTTCGGAAATAGGAAAACTAAAAAAAAAAATTAAAACTGTAAACTACGTTCCTCAGATTTTTTACGTGAAATTTCTTGCTGCTACCTTACGCAGAAATTTTAGAAAAACTCAAAAATTAGGCCTTCCCTTCATAGAATTTTTTTTATTATCAAAAATTGTTTGCCGGTATTCTTAAAAAATATACACCGTGTGACAAAAATCGATGTACAAGCGGAAAACCGGTGAATCTACGTCATATTTTGAGTCGATTTTGCAGAATATTTTTTTTTAATTTGAAAAAATTGAGAATTTTTTTTTCACAAAATATTATCAAATATAATTTATTTAGTCAAATTAATACTATCCGAATTTTAATAAGAATTTGCGTAATTTTACTTAATCTGCGGTACTTACGAAAGCTTTTACGGAAGAAAAAAGAAAATTTTTTCAAGCTCCGATTCAGAAGTCATATTACACATTCGACTCCAAATATGATGTAGATTCACCAGTTTTCGGGTTGTACTAAGAGTTTTGTTACTCCATGTATAGTTTAATGTAAAATATGTCAATTTTTTCAATTCTGAATCATTTATACTGTATTATAATTTATTAATATTAATAGAGTAGGCTTAAAAAATATACAAAAATGTTGATTATAAAAATAAAATGGCTGTTAATAATTTCACAATTTCAATTTCACTTTTTAAATTAATACCAAAAGCTAAAATGCTGGCTTCGGGAGCAGCCTTAAGACAGTGTGAAGTCGTCGATATATAAATTTAATACATAACACAGTGCCATTCGCTTTGGTTGCATTTACAGCGAGTTCTTTAGTGAAACGCTTTGTAAACTAATCCTATAGTAATGGACAAAGGGCACGAAACTCATAAATTAAAAGCGGTTTCAGCAACTGGATGAAAATAACAAGAAAAAGATCGCGGACAAGAAGGAAGTAGGATGTAAAAGTATTTGATGTCTTAGTTAACTTAATCGTCACGAAAATTGGTGGAAGAATAATGCCCACTTTATATGAGACAGTTTCTTGTTCAGAAAACTACACAGTTTCTTGTTCAGAAAACTGTGCAGTCTGTCAAACTTCTGTCAAAAGACACGCTAAATATGTGTATTTTTGAAACGCGATTGTAAGTTATTATCGTATGTTTGCTCTCAGGAAATTGTATATTTAGCTAATTATGTATATATGTTATTGTTTTTTTTACGTATTTTAAAGCATACAATAAACCAATGTCTATTTAAAACGTTTACATAAAAAACATTGACTGTCATGTCAGCTTAAATCTGACACTAGCACACAGTTTTTCATGCAGTTTTACCTTTATACGGGACCGTTTTCAGACTGCACAGAAAACTGTGTAGTAAACTGCGCCATATAAAGATAGCTTAAGAATTCTTAGGCTGAAAGTCATAGTCGTTAAAATCTAAGCTGGGTCCTGAATAACATTTTTGTTCTATAATTTAAATTCAAATTTGGCGTAGAACAAATTTCAATTCCAACTTACGAGGTTTTTTTTTCACAATTATGAATTTAAAACTCATATTGTGGTGTAACAAAACTCGACGTACAAGCGGGAAATAAGTGAATCTACGTAATATTTGGAGTCGATTTTGAAGAATATTTTTTTTTGTTTTTGACTTATAGTTTTCGAGAAAAATTGAGTAAGAAATTTCGAAAAATTCTTGCAAATTATGTATTATTAAATATGTATGAGTCAAATTAATACTATATATTAGGAAAACAAACGCAAAAACTTAATTTTAAAAAGAATTCTTACAAGTTTACTTAATCATCGTTTGAAAGAAGAAAAAACATGGTTTTTTTTTGAAGCTCAGATTCTAAAATTCCAAATATGACGTAGAATGTAGATTCACCAGTTTTCGGGCTGTACAGCGAGTTTTGTTACTCCATGTATTTTCAGGAATTCAAATAATTTGTTTATTTACGAAATCAAATATTTTGCTTACCTTTCAGTGACTTCATATTTATAAAATAAAAAAATCAAACACAAAAACTAATATCGTGTAGTTAATAATATTTTTGCAATGCTTACAAACATATTATTTGACTTTAGATGACCGGATATGGGGAAATTCAATCCAGAATAACAATTTTAACATGCGTGTAAAGATTTCAATAAAATATCTATAAACATGTCAGTTATTATCAAATTGATATTCATCCTTTGTCCTAAATGACTACATCGATGACAAGACAGTTTAAAATACAATCATCACATAACACATTTTGTAATCATGTCAAGTATTTACAATACATGTTTTTGCATAGTAAAATAAATTGCTTTTCTTTTTTTTTTATCTCACTGCAATATTAATTTGTTTAACGTTTTTAAATAACAAAGTGCTGAAGATAGCGATAGGTATTTCAAACAAATTATTAAGAATCATGGTCAATTTTTGGAGTTTAATTTCATTTCAGTTGTAAAGCGCCCTTGGGATGATGTTTCATATAAACAGCGCTACATAAATTGTCTTAATTTATTATTACTATTTTTATTAACGCCGAGCGTTAATAAGAAACTAGATCAAAACTCGTCTTTGTGCTTCCAAACTCAAGGATGGTTGATTCGTGTAGATGACTGACAAATATTATTATTTTTTATATCCCTTCAGAGATGAGGTAGAATTTTTTAAAATTCAGGAATATGGATATTCGAGCGTTTACAGGGCTTATGACCTGTCATTGGCTGGGTTAAGTGGCCACTTTATGTAGGTACTACAACATTCCCCATTCCGCTCATTAGCGAATATCCACACCAAGTAACATTTTTGATTTTGTATTTATGCTACGAATCAAGAATCATCCACCAGCGAGTTGAACGCGCCATCTATGCATTGATATTGAAGTTAAGTATTTTATCAGCAGATTACTTTATTTTATTTTACAAGTATTTGAGCACGACCCAAAATATTATTTTTGTAAATCGTGTGTTTTTTTAAGGAATAAAAATTCAGCCTGCTTAATTTTTAAATCTTAATCATACAGACTTTTCAAAATAAGAAGTGCCCTAAGTGGCATTTCACATTTAAAACCCATCAAACTTTTCATTATTTCTTTAAGGTTTTGTTGCGTTTTTACGCAGGTCGTCTAGCGGCCGGCTACCAGGAGCACATGAGTCAGAAGAGAGAGTGAGTATATTTATTCGAAGTATATTCGAGTCACGCGCGAAGCTCGGTGATGCAATGGTACACTGTTATAGCTGTGTATTGCGGTTAACTCTATCGCCTCTGCTCTCCTGGTAGCCTGTTACTCGCCGCATAGGAAAACGTAAGGAGTTAGAGGAATTTGACATAAGCTTTTGTGGTTGTGGTCGTAATTTTATGGGATAACTTAGAAAGCGCCATTTTGTCGACAATCCACCGGAGCTTTTTTGTACCTGCACAGTACTTGACAGAACCAACATGTACAAAATACAAAGATCTCAACATTCTTCATTAATTATCCGCATCTAATAGTGCTTTGAGCACCACTTATCATTTTAATCAAGGAAGGATAGATGATCAGTCTTACGCTACAGTGCCAGTCCAAGGTATCATGCATTAAATATTAATGTGAAAACTGACAACTTTTTTAATTGCATTATCATTATTATGATTACCTAGAGAAAAACTTTGAGATTTTGCTAGACTATTGAGAAATCTTTCGGCAATTTACATACGTCTATAACATTAGCATAACATTAGATGCACAAATATGGAAGAAGCAAGGGCCTGGATGTCAGAATAGAGTAGTGTGGTGTTCTACCCTCTCTGTCTACCCTTTAGGAGAAATGGTATAATACCTTTTATAATATAAACACATTAAACGGAAATGTCTTTTTGGTAAATGAAAATCTGCTTTATTCATAACTGATTTTACAAGAAAATATTTGTATGTAATTTCAGCCCTTTTAGTATGAATTAAATAAATCAAATTTATACGGTATTTCATTTTCAAATGGCCTTTTTATGCACGAATTTTTCTATTCGCATCAGTGAATGTATACTTCACTTCCTCGATGAAAAGCTTTTCATGAAAACTTTGAAAAGCGGAAAGATTTACATCTTTCTTCGATTTGGGGATGAAGCCAAAAAACGAAAAAACTACCTCTTTATGTTCGGAAAGGAGGGAAAAAATAACAATCGAAGGAGGCCATCTTGCAGATGCTATCACAAAATGGCGGCGAGCGGATGGTAATTATCGGAACATTCATTTTAAGTCCATTAGCGAAGGGAACAAGAGGAAATGTACATTTTAATATTACAATTGGAAAATACGGTTCATTAGTAAAATAAAAATCTATTTTTGGTTATATTATGATTTTATTTTGCAAAATTGGCAGTACGCAACGAAGTTCTGGTACCAACCCTTATGTATAGTAGTGAAGCGTGGTGTTGGAAAAACAAGGATGAAAGTAGACTGAATGCTGTTGAAATGCGATCTCTCAGGCGAATGTGTGGTAAGGTAAGACTATGTATGATAGGTGTACAAATGTCGAAATTAGAGCAGAGTGCAAGGCTGAGATAAGCATTATCGACCAAATTAAGAAAGGGCTTTTACGATGGTTCGGTCATGTGGAGCGAATGAGTGATGAAAGAACGGCTAAAAGAAGTTTAAATGCAAGTGTGCCTGGATGTAGAAGCCGCGGAGGGCCGAGCAAGACATGGCATGACCAAGTACGTCAAGTACGGCGTGCGTGCATGCGAAGATGTATGAATATAGAGGAAGCAAAGGAAGTCTGTCAGGACAGAGTAGTATGGCGTTCTATCCTCTCTGCCTACCCCTACGGGGAAATGGCGTGATGGTTAGTAAGTTAGTTTATTTTGTGATTCGCCTTGTTAGGATATTTTTAAGCTGTAGCGAACAATACAAAACCATCGCATTATTTATCGAGTGTAACTTTGAATGCATCCCGTTAAAAAGGTCGGCAGGGAGATAATATGTGACAGGAATGATGCAAGTTTAAAACCTAATAAACGGAAGTTAAGTTGGGATTCGGCCAGTTGCTCGATCACAGATCAGTACCGACTCGGTAATAAGCGACGTGATAACGATTTCTTACCCATGGATGTTTAACGTTTTCGCGATTACAATGGAACACGCGCGTAAAAGTTATCGATCGGGATTATTAAACGAGCGCATACTAGTCGCGAGCCATTTCCCGAGATATATCTTATTCGCACAAATCTTCATTCAATCTTTATTATAATCTAGCCGGTTTTCGGCAAGCCAAATATTGAGAAAAGCAGTCGACATAATAAAAAATCCGACAAGCGCGATGATTTGACGTTTGACGGACGGACGCGATATAGCGTAGTTCGGCTCCGCTCGGCTCAGATCGTCGATGCTCGGCTCAGCGATCGCAGTATTGAAATATATGTCATTGTGATCGCTCAAATCGTTAGCGTTAGCACGTGAATAGCACGATTTTAACTACGTCGATAGTTATCTGTGCTTGAGCTACTGAGGACCATTAGACACAGAATCCGCGATGCTAGGCCACTAGCCATTGGGTATAAACAAGTACACAATATAATATGTATTTATTTCATTTTCTTCTTCTATTAAACTGTTAAAAATTTCCACCTACAATGAATGTATTTCCGGTTCGCTAGAGAGTAGTTTTTTTTTTTAAAAGATTTTTTATATTATTTACATACTACATACAATTTTAGAGGTGGTTCGTTTTTGGTACAATTTTATATCGCGTTTTCCAGAATTGCGCCACAGCCGCGTCATTCCTTGCGCTTGCAGCGTTTTCACACTGTTTCAGACTGGTCTGAAGATGCCTGTAACATGGTGAAAGCGCTAACTGGTCAATTGAATAAAAGTGGAAAGTGTACCAAGTACTTTAAACATTCATTAATTAAGTTTTGTTGGGTAAGGATTTAAATTTAACATGTCTTGTTAAATTAATCCATATCATGGATCATGGTCACATTCGAGAGTGGCCCGATACAAGATATAAAGACAAGAATGCAGGAGGAATGCGTTCAGATCACATCACATTCGGATGGGAGTCATATCGATGGATATTTGTGATTTGACAGGCGAAACTGACAGATAAAGGAATCCAATGAAACTGGTATTACTAGTGGAAGTCAGGGCCGTGCGTGATGCATTAAAATATAAAACAGTTGACTAAAAAAGGGGTCATTTAATAACGATGAAAAATTTCGAACTTATACTTTTTTTAACATGATTACTCCTGATACAAATCATATCCATTGGTCAGGAGCTCAATCACAGAAACTCGGCGAAAACGCGGTCCTAAAAAGGACCTTTTTATTGTGAATATTTGTATATGTATTTGTACTAGTAACGCGTGTTGTATTTGTAAGCGTGTTGTCTGGCGGTCCTTGTGAAGGCCGCCGGATCACATGCGACTTTTAGTCCAGCATAGAGACCCAAGTGATTTTTAACATCCAGTGGCATAATTCTGTGATTCTACCACTATCACTTTCCCTTATCCGCACCAGATGGTGCATAGGGCACTGCATTGGTAACACCAAGTGCAGAGAATCATAATACATAAAGCCAAGATGATCTGTATCTAGCTTCAGCGTCAGTCCTGGGTATCACGTACATAATATGAAATATTTTAATGTAAAAAAAACTAATTTAAATAAAACACATTTCATGTTGACAACATCGGAAGTCGAGCCCGCAAACCTCATGCATGGAAGCCCAATGCGCTATCCACTACACCACAGGGCGGAACAAGGAACAAATTGAAATTGTATGTACAGATATTTATCATAAGATTGCTTTAAAAAAAATTCCATAAAAAAAACCGTGAATTATTAAGCATTTTTTATTATTTAGGTACTGATAATAACTAACTTATTTTCTCGTGATTTTATTAAGGCGACAATCAAATGCGCAGGACGCGTAAGGATATCAATTCAAGGTTCTGTGATCTTAATATTAAATGAGAAAATAAATATTAATACGTACAGAAAACCAATGATGATATCTGGTGATTCATCATTATTTATCAGTAACGAGTGACGGGAACAGGTATTTACAGGGCGCCTATTATGGGGGACATCCTTGTAATTGAAGATTTTATCAATATTCTATTTGATATAATGTTATTATGTTGATTATAATAGGTTGTAAAAAGATCATCATTAAAATAGGTCATTTAATTTATACTAGGTTTTACCCGGTGCCGGGAGCATAACTGTGTAGGTATGTCTTGGTGTTTTTAACTAACTAACTAACCATCACGCCATTTCTCCGAAGGAGTAGGCAGAGAGGATAAAACGCCACACCACTCTGTCTTGGCATACTTCTCTCGCTCGCTTCCTCCACATTCATACATCTTCTCATGCACGCACGTCGATTATTCTGACTTCTTACATGCCCACTTTCAAGCACTTGTTTTACTTGATCATGCCATGTCTTTCTCGGCCTTCCTCGACTTCTTCACCAGGCACAGTCGCATCATATATTTTTTAGCCGTTCTTTCATCATCCATTCTTTCATCATCATCATCATAATACCTACTATATTCGCTCCCTATGTGGAGAATATGGATTCCACAATCTGCCTCCTTTCCAAGTGACCGGCCGCCAGTTCCCGCGTATCCTCCCAGGTCAGGTACACGTCCCGCTGTTCTGACGCAAACTGCCAACGGATTGTGGTGTTTTCTGTTGGGATTACTTTTTAACTTGCCTATTATGTTTCTTTATATCTAGTCATAGAAAGTGTGGTATGGGGGGAATGTTTTAAATTGTCTGCACACTGAAAAAGCATACAAGTACCTAGAGATAAATATTTTTTACAATTTATTCGTAATTCTGTTCGAGTAATCGAAATTTCAATAATTAATTTAATTTCTAATTACTCACCAAAGCTGCATTTTTTTTTATTGAAGATTTAGATTGAATGCAAAATATTTTGTTGTCTGGTTTAAAATTGGGTTGAGGATGTTTACGAATAAAAAAAATACATAAACAATTACTATTATTCTTGGCCGAACGAATTATCATGATATTATATAGGTACGCAATGACGTAAAATTCGACTACGAATAATTTATCTAACGCCTGAGAATATTTGATTGATAAAAAAATTTGGATTAATATATTCGCAAATAAAGTTTTTTTAAAGCAGGTATAAATCAATTCGTAGTGCTAAAATTATGACTGTGTTAAAAACGCCTACAAGCCGAAATAAAACAAAAGTTATTAAATGACAAACCGCGTGGCTAAAGCCCACTTTATATGGCGCAGTTTACTACACAGTTTTCTGTGCAGTCTGAAAACGGTCCCGTATAAAGCTAAAACTGCATGAAAAACTGTGTGCTAGTGTCAGATTTAAGCTGACATGACAGTCAATGTTTTTTTATGTAAACGTTTAAGTAGACATTGGTTTATTGTATGCTTTTAAATACGTAAAAAACCAATAACATATTTACATTATTAGCTAAATATACAATTTCCTGAGAGCAAACATACGATAATAACTTACAATCGCGTTTCAAAAATACACATATTTAGCGTGTCTTTTGACAGAAGTTTGACAGACTGCACAGTTTTCTGAACAAGAACCTGTGTAGTTTTCTGAACAAGAAACTGTCCCATATAAAGCGGGCATAATGGCTAGTGCGTATTTAATTCAACTTTTGTCTAAGCAGTCAGACATTTCTAAGTAATTAAAACGAAATACATTATAAATAAAGTAACTTTAAATTATGAAGAATGGTCTCTTAAGTCCTACGCCTAACCGCAAAGCGAAATTACACATAAATTTTACTTAGAACTCGATTAATATTAATTTATCATTTTACTCGTACCAAAGCTTGAATAATTGTTGAATATCTAAATTACATTATTAGTCGCCATAATATGAATACTTTTCAAAACTCTATTAGGTCTGTAATATTATGTGGGCAAATTAGAGTGAAAATAAAAAAGAAAAAAATGTTTTTAAAATATTATTTCAACTAACTAACCATCACGCCATTACCCCGACGGGGTAGGCAGAGAGGATAGAACGCCACACCACTCTGTCCTGGCATACTTCTCTTGCTTCCTCCACATTCATACATCTTCTGATGCACGCACGTCGGTTATTCCGACTTCTTACATGCCCACTTTCAAGCACTTGTTTTACTTGATCATGCCATGTCTTTCTCGGCCTTCCTCGACTTCTACATCCAGGCACAGTCGCATCATATATTTTTACCTAATACACCTACCTGATATAATCTATACGTGGTGTCACAAAACTCGATGTACAAGCGGGAAACTGGCGTGTGGCGTTCTATCCTCTCTGCCTACCCCTTCGGAGAAATGGCGTGATGGTTAGTTAGTTAGGTGTGTATTATTTCATTGTAAACTAAAAAAGTCTAGAAGCTGAAAAATGCACACTGTTCAATAAGGTAGTTTTTTACACTAATTTTTAAGGGTTAATAATTCTAGAAAGATAATGCTTGTCGTAAGGAATTAAGCACAAAGCAGCTGTAATTCCTTTACCAACTTCCCCTATTACACTTTTCCAACGACAAAATACTTCCTGATCCAATCCAATTCATCAAATTAAAATACTTTATGACGTAAATACACGCCCCAGTGGAATTAATTATTTTACCAAATTATAGCTGCATTTATTATTCCGTATAAATCAGGGTTGTGGATTTAAATATTCAAGCTAAAATCGTTCGAACTTTTGTAGGGAAGTTTTTAACAGGCTCCACGAAAAAAATATCTCAAAACTGGGGCCCTATGCTCGGCCGAAAGTCACATGCGACAATTCGGAATGGGGAGTGATTTTGTACCATAGATCACTCGCCATTCCAAAGTGTCGCATACGACTTTCAGTCCAGTAGCTCAAGCACAGATAACTATCGACGTAGTTAAAAGCGTGCTATTCACGTGCTAACGCTAACGATTTTAGCGATCACAGTGACCACAGATTATTAACAGTGACATTCGTTCGATACCGTGTGGTATCGATAGCCGAACATAGCCGATCTGAGCCGAGCGGGGCCGATGCAAGCTATAACGCGGCCTTACGTCAAACGTCAAATCATCGCGCTTGTCTGATTTTTTATTATTTCGACTGCATTTCTCAATATTTGGCTTGCCGAAAACCGGCTAAATTATAATAAAGATTGAATGAAGATTTGTGCGAATAAGATATATCTCGGGAAATGGCTCGCGACTAGTATGCGCTCGTTTAATAATCCCGATCGATAACTTTTAACGCGTGTTCCATTGTGATCGCGAAAACGTTAAACATCCATGGGTAAGAAATCGTTATCACGTCGCTTATTACCGAATCGGTACTGATCTGTGATCGAGCAACAGCATAGGATTGTTTGTCGGGATCTGGGTGTCGCGTTGGGAAATCCTCAGGGTCGCTGCATGAGCTGCTCCTGAATGTGCGCTAACTTCGGTTTGGACTGTGCTTCCTCTCGAGCGGAAGGCACTGCGTGTATGTGCTGTCCTTGGTGTTATGGACCCTCCTCTCTTTCTCCGTCCACTGGGAAGTCTTCTCTTGTTACTTTTGTAATTATTTCTTTTAAGTTTGTGTAAATAATTACTTTTTACCTGTAAGGATTGTTGGTTACTTTTTCATTGTTTTGTTTATAGTTGTAACCTATTTGTAACTGGTATTTTTCTGAATAAATTAAACGGAGATACTGAGGGGGGTAACCTTAGAGGGGTGGGGGGGATATAAATATATCCATCCTCCCCCCCTCACTAAACTGCATAGAGTAGATGAAGTAGTAGAATATTTTTCCTGGAAAGATATCTCAGGACTCTATAACAGCTGCGGGTGAATGTGGGTTCGTTATCTCCCCTCAGGACAAAGAAAAGGAATCCCTGTTCGGATTAGAATTGCAATAATCCTTCAACAAGAAGTTCTAAACCTAATCCTCTAATTCTTATGCACCAGCTTTTGAGAGAATTCTTGTCTATATCACAAACAGTATTCCGATATTTTTTTTTGTTGTTGCTAATGGTGTAAAATTCATATGCATAATTTGGGCTTGTTCCCCGACAGCATTAGAATATCCTTGGTAAACGTTATAAACAGACTTTCTGTTCATTGCGGTTTTCAGGGCTGCCACATTTTTTCGTTATTATTATATGTTTTCATTTTCTTTTATAATTTAGCATACTTTTTATTTCGGTAGTTTTTTTTTTCTTTCCGTTACGTTTTAAGATGGAGGGGACGTAATTCCCCTTCCCCCTCAGCCACCGGATCCCGGTAAAAAAAGAAAAATGGATGAGAACTTGTCGCCGATTAGTGTTCCCTCCTCTCCTAACCCTTTGCTAGATAAACATAGAGATGTTCAACTTTTGTATCCTCAGAGATCGCACGGCCCGTTCATTGTAGTAGTACAACATTGCGAACAGGGTAAACCAATCTTCCCAATGGAGTTTGGGAAATTTCTTTTTGGAAAAAAAATTACTGGTGTGGTTAACGGCTCCGTTAAGTCCGAAGGCAGATATAAAATATCGATGGAGTTTGCCAGCTTGATTTCTGCTAACGTATTTATTAAAAACATTTTTATTATGTCAAACAGTGCATATAAAGCCATGATCCCTAGCCACAATATCTCCCGAATGGGCTTAGTAAGAGGTATCACTACCGATATTAGTGACGATGAACTTATTTCTGCCCTAAATGAAGCCAACCCCAATACTGGGAGAATACTTAAGGTACGCAGGCTTAATTATAAAGACAAATCCGGGGAAAATGTTACATGGAAACCTTCCAGATCAGTGGTAGTTACCTTTGAAGGTCAGGAACTTCCACTTAACATATATTTATATTATAATTCGTTCAATGTTGAAACCTATTTTTACCCTACTGTACAATGCTTCCGATGTTGCAAATTTGGCCATACCAAAAGTGCTTGCCGTTCCTCCGAAAAATGTTTCAACTGTGGAGGGAACCACCCTTCTCAGGAGTGTTCATCTCAAAAACTTAAGTGCTTCAACTGCAATGGCCCTCACAAAGCTATTAGTCTCAGTTGTCCAGAATACAATAGGCAAAAAGCAATCAAATTCACCATGGCTTCCCAGAACACGTCTTACGTTCAAGCAGCTAAACAACACACTACGAGTGGAATTTCTTATGCAGAGGCTGCGTCCAAACCTACCTCTGTTACTGCTTCTGTTACTGCTCCCCAGATTTCACGTGCTAAGTTCACGTTTAAAACTCCTAGAGCTCATCTTGTCCCTGGTTACAACCAAGCCGAACATAATTCCCATCTTCTTTATCCCGATGGAGCTTCAACATCTCAAGCTCCTATGGGTGTGCCCTCAATTACGCTTCTCCCCCAATTTTCAACAATTCTAATCCAGCTGAAAATTTATCCCAGAATCTTGAGTCTTCAAACAATAGTTTCATGAAATCTTTACTGTCTATTTTACTCAATCTTCTGCTCGCCCAAAAATCCTTACCGTCCAAACGTTGCATTTATTATTCCTATCCTACAATCTTTCATTCAAAATGGCCCAAATAACTCAGATTAATTCCCTTTGGATTCGCAATTCTAAAAAATTCAATATTTTACAGTGGAACAGCCGCAGTGCTGTCTCAAATAAATCGGAAATTATATCCTTACTTCAAGAACATAATGTTGATCTCTCTCATATTAATTCCTAATCATGCGGATTATCAAGTAGCAGCAATAAATGTTTCTGGAATCTCCTTTGTATCTGTGTATATTCCTCCGAAAATTCTTTTTGATAAATCTTTTTTCGACTCTGTTATCACAAAATTATCATCTTCTTTTTTCATTTTGGGTGATTTTATTGCACATTCAACATCATGGGGATGTCATTCTTCAGATGCAAGTGGAAGAGCTATTTTATGGGATTTCACAAACAGCCAAAATTTATGCATTATTAACGATGGGTCACCGACTCGTCTAACCCCCCCCCACGCAGAACCAAAATGCTATCGACCTATCAATATGCACGTCCGACTTAGCAGGTTTAAATAACGTGGTCGGTTTTAGATGACCCACACTCAAGTGACCATTTTCCGATTATTCTTTCATATAATCGATCATTAAGTTCTATCCACTCAGATCGCCAGCCAAGAGGTTACGATCTGAGGCAAGCAAACTGGAAAGATTTTGAATCAGCTCTGGAATCGTCTGAACTGCCTGTTTTTGCTTTCCACAATACAAATGCAATGCTGTCAGCGATTACAAAAGAAGTTTAGCACTGTCGCAGACAAATTTATCCCCAAAAAAAAAGTCAGTCGTAAACAGATCAATAGTCCTCCATGGTGGGATGTTGAGTGCACCACACTAGTTGCTGACAGAAAAAAAGCAATGCGCGTATATAGAAATAATATGTCACTGGATAATTATCTAGAGCTTAAAAGACTTCAAGCATTAGCTAAAAGAACCCTACAGCGCAAAAAGCGTCAAGGTTGGCGGAATTTCTGTTTCCTCACTCTCACCGGATACTCCAGTGTCTCAAAATTTGGAGAACTATCCGTCGATTCAAAGGATGTTTATCATCACCATCTAGCCCGTCGTCTGGCTCCTCTACTGATTGGATTGAAGACTTTGTAAACAAACTAGCTCCCCCTTATGCTCCCTCAGGAATGTGAAATGTTTTTCGAGTCTCCAAATAACGTTTCTCCAAGCTGGATTTCACAAAGTTTCACTATTGAGGAAATGTCTTTAGCTATTGGTCGTTCTCAAGAATCTACTCCAGGTGTAGACCTAATTTCTCTACCAAATGATAAAACATCTCCCAAAATTCTTTCCGCCTTGAGCTACTCAAATTGTATAACAATATTCTTGAGTCCTCTGTTGTTCCTTTAATATGGAAACAACAAATCATCATTCCAATTCTAAAACCTGGAAAATGCCCATCGAAAGGCTCATCATATCGTCCTATCGCACTATCTTGCTGTTTGATGAAAATCCTGGAATATATGATAAAAAACCGAGTGGAATGGTATGTAGAGAATGTAAACCTTCTCCCCAATACTCAGTTCGGCTTTAGGAAATCAAAGTCTTGCCTTGATAATATTGCATTACTATATTCAGATATTCAAAATGCGAAGGTAGCGCAAAAGTGTACGATTGCATGTTTTGTTGACATAGCAAGTGCATACGATAATGTTAACCTTCCTACTCTGGAAAAAAAGTTGCGCAAGTTAGGGATTCCAAAAAAACTTTCTCTAGTAATTGTCAAAATACTTTCTCAAAGAGTACTGATTATTGAAACTCCTGCGGGTAATATTAAACGTACGGTTTATAAAGGCCTTCCTCAAGGTTCCGTATTAAGCCCTTTACTGTTTAATATATACACTATAGATCTTCATAGTTCTTTTCCAGCTTTTATTACAATTCTACAATATGCTGACGATTTTGTTATTTACCTTCATCATAAAAATATAATACAATGTGCACTCGAAATGGAGAATATTATGCAAATCCTTAGTTTATGGCTTGACTCTAACTATCTAGAAATCTCTCCTTCAAAAAGTCAAATAGTGGTATTTTCCAATAAACATAAAATTCCCGATATTTCAATTAATCTTCGAGGAACTCCAATCCCGGTAAAAGAATTTGTGAAATTTCTGGGGATGACTATCATAGGAAATTGTCGTGGAATATGCACATTGAAGAAGTAGTAGCGAAATGTGAGAAAAATCTCAATATTCTCCGATCAGTATCTCGAGTGTGGTGGGGTGCTCACCCCGTCTATTCTAAAAATGTTATATGGGCATTAATCCGCAGCCACCTCGATTATGGCAGTTATCTTTTTGACCCTATGCCTAAATACCAAATGAATAAATTGGACAAAATTCAATCTCAATGCTTACGCCTAATATTAGGAGCAATGAGATCTTCACCAATTGTCTCAATGCAAGTAGAAGCTAATGAAATGCCATTATACCTCCGTAGAAAATATCTTGCAATGAAATTTATTTTGAAACGAGTTGAATTTGAGGAGCACCCGGTGATAAAATCTCTGACAAGGCTACTCCCATAATATGTCAAATGGACCTAGTGCTCGTAAACCGCTTCCAACACTATGTTTGTCTATCCAACATATTCTCTCTGAATTCCCCATTTGTTCTAGAGTTAACTTGCCCATCTTTAGTATCCCATTTCAAGCAACAATATTTTCCCCTCACATAGAGGAAAATATAGGTATTGACAGATCGTTTTCTAAATCAAATTGCCATGATAATAACCAAATATTTCTATCGAAGGTAGATGAAAAATGGCCTGGTTCTACTATAATATTTACTGATGGTTCTAAGTGTTCTCAAGGTTGCGGTGCAGCATTTCTAATTTCAACCTTAAAGATTAGTAAAACTTTCATTCTACCTCCTGATTCCTCAGTTTTTACCGCCGAGTGCGTTGCACTTAAAGAGTCTTTGAAAGAAATTATCCACCGAGAGATCCCTCTTTCGGTAATATTTTCCGATTCTTTAAGCCTGGTACAAAAGTTAAAAACTAGCTCTCTTGGTATTGATGACGGGTTGATTTGTGAAATAAAAAATCTTTTATTTTCTGCTTCCGATGCAAATTTAAATGTAATCGTGTGTTGGATCCCCATCACATATAGGAATTGCTGGAAACGAAAGCGTCGATCTTCTTGCGAAAGAGGCATGCCTTCAGGGAGAAATCCCTCTCCCTTTTTTCTGTCCTACTAACGATCACGTTCCAGCCATAATTAAAAAAATTAGATCCGAGTGGACATTATTCTGGCAGGACTCGCCAACTGGCTCATATTACAGAAGTATCCAACGCTCAATACCCTCTTGTCCTTGGTTTGAAATTGAAAAACAGTCCAAATTGAACATCTCTTTGATTTCTAGGATGAGAATAGGTCATTGTCTTGTCGCCTCACATTTATCAAGAATCGGTGTTTTGACTTCGGCAATGTGCCTTTGTGGTAATGACGAAGAGACATTGGACCATTTGTTCTTTGACTGTTCTCTCTACGATGGAGAAGAATTTCAACAATCTATCCTTGAAAAATTCCACACATTTCCCCTTAACGTTAAATTTTTACTCGCCCAAAATGACCTGCTTATTAATTCCTCCCTAACTAAATTTCTAAGATTGAATAATAAAAATATTTGAATAAATGTTATTTTCCTACTTATAGTATTTGAATCACCTCATCACTTTTATTTTGAAATGTTTACTGGTGTTTACCAGCAGCTAGAAGATTATTGTCACATTCTATATACTGTTACATAGCCCGGAAATTAAATCCATACTTTCTCCGTTGTTAAATTATTTCATTTTTATAAAAATGAGGATTTTTGCGAGCGATTTGAAAAAGCGCTATTTTAAAACCGCGCTAGAAAATTCATATGGCATCGTAAAAAATTTTAAAAAAATTCCCTTGATATTGTTATTTTTCAATCAATTTTTTTTAAATAAAAAATAGAAAATCTGAAAGAACCCCAATTATTACTCCCGTAGCATTATTTTCCCTGCATTTGAATTGATCGAGTAATGAGAAAATATTTGGAGGTGTATACCAAATATTGTACATTTTCATTTTTTTTATGTATACGGGTAGTTTATTGGCTATTATACTAAAATCAGAATAAATTGGTAATAGAGGATTCTTTGAAGCTGCATGACGAATTGAGTTCCAGTGTTTTTATTAACGAATTCAGTAAGTAATGATTTTAAAAAATTGATGATTTTTATTGGGAAATTTGGTGGTAAAAAAGGCAGGAATCGAAAGATTTTTTGTCAGAGTTTACGCCCTGAAAATAAGCATTAAGGAACCTAAATATCTGCGTGTTTTATACAATTATGTGATCAATCATATTTTCAATAGCGTCAGATTTATAAAACACATTTTTGTAATAGTCGAATCGCTACATGGCCATGGGTAGGTGTACAGGGGGTGACAAAATCCCTTCATTGTAAAATGTCAACAAAGAAATATACTAAAAGAATTATTAACGGTTTAAAAATAGGGGTTGCTTAATAATTGTGATTGACAGCCATATAATGCGCAGAATTATAATTTCTTGATAAATTATACAGCGTCATTTTTTAAATCACTTAAGGGAGCCGTGCAAGCTCGTTTCCAGACGCGTTTTAAAGTAGGGGCTTGATTTTGTACTGAAAAATATGCGCAGTAGTGTCTTACATAGAATATTTCATATAATGTAGGGCTGGTAGTAAATGTGCCTATGCTTTATGCGTGCTTACATAAAATTTCATAGAAAACTGCACAGTTTCTGTGCTTTATGAAAACTTTGTGCAGTCTGTCAAAATACTGTGCACTGTCAAAAGACCCGCTAAATATGTTAATTTTTTAAGAGCGATTGTAAAGTGTATATATATATATATACAGTGTATATATGTCCACCGATAAGTGTATCCATATATATCATGATATATATATATATTTATAAGTGTCAATATAACTCAATTTATTTAAAAAATTTATTTTATTCAATAAAAATTGGGGCTTTTACAAAACAAATGTAAGTATGGCAGTACCAAAGCGACATATGTACATACATAATTTAACATAATAATACAGGCATACATAATATGAATTTAAAGATAAAGCAAAAGAAAAACTATAAAATTATAATAATACTTATAAAATTATAATAACTCGTCGCTTTTAAAATTATAATAAAAACTATTTTAAAAAAAAAACGGAAAAAATCTATGGACAGTCAATCGAACAGGGATCACTTTTTCGGTGATACACAGTAATGTCGTTAATAGTGATTGTTATCTTATGGTACTTATGATATTAATATAAATATGTTATTTGTTTTTTACGTTTTTCAAAGCATACAATATACCAATATCGAGTTAAACATTAACTGTCATGTCAGCCAAACGTCACGTCGGCCATACTGTTTTCCATACAGTTTTCGTTTTATACGGGACAGTTTTCAGACTGCACAGGATACTACATCTACAGCTATAGGCAGGGTTTTAGTACCGACCCGCAATCAGCGCACAAAATTTGGGGAGCGCGCTTTCGCGGTTGCGGGCCCTGTGGCTTGGAATGCTCTCCCACCAGAAGTGCGCAACTGTGAGAGTGAAGTGTTGTTTCGAAAGAAACTTAAGACCCGATAATTATATTTTCTACTCAGAAATTAAGTTTTCATTTATTTTAAATTACCCATTTAATTCAATATTTAAAGCGCCCTTGAGGTATATTTATACGAAAACGGCGCTACATAAATTATCCATAATAATAATAATAAACTGTACAGTTTACTGTCCCGTGTACTAGATTAAGAGTGTAATTGCAGTGTCCTAAGCACCCGCTAGGTATATGTGGTAAGAATAGAAGAAGAAAAAAGAGTATTTAGTTCGAAGGTTATTATACTCACCTTGAAAAACGAATGCTGTTTGAATGTCATACTAAGAAAGTGTCGCATTTCTCAAAATATCTAATTGAAATAAAATTCGTAGATAAAAATGTGAAATATGATTACTCTTGCGTGGGAGATAGGAACAGAGGAGACATGAGTAACTGAGAATGTGTTACTTTCAACATCCGTTTGTGTTAGAGGGATGGAAAAGGAAATAAATAAAACAGGTATCATATTATGAATATGATATCTAAATAATATGTTACATTGATTGATATGGTATTTATTTTGTAGAACTCCATGATATCTTATGTTAAAATCAAAAAAATATTTTTTTGGTTCTACGTGATTTTATTATCAAGTTAGTGACAATTGTTTCGCCTTGTAAGGGCATTATCAATATTATAGACAGTTGTATTATAGACAGTTTGATAATGCCCTTACAAGGCGAAACAATTGTCACTAACTTGATAATAAAATCACGTAGAGCAAAAAAAATCGTTTTTTGATTTTAACATAAGATAATATGTTACAGAAAATGCTACATGGTAATTAACTTACATTTCTTAAATGGGCTTGGAAACCAAAATTTACTGTGAATGCAGAAAAATAAAAGGGTTGAATCACAAAACCATCAGTGCAATATATTTGTAAATCGGATAACTTATAAGCGAGATACAATCATTTATAGTTTTTATACCGCATACGATTAGTGATGACAATGTGTATTTTAATTTTGTATTTAAAATATTATGTTTTTGCACCAACTGACGAGTTGCAGTAGGCAACTAAGTAGGACATGTTATTTTTTTTTTGTATTATATTATAAGTATAAGTATATTTTATAAAAAATAAAAATAATTTTTTTTTTTAACATTTTAGGGGGATGAACAAAATTACCAAATTTAAAAGTGAGGAAAGAACGGCTAAAAGAAGTTTAAATGCAAGTTTGCCTGGATGTAGAAGCCGAGGAAGGCCGAGAAAGACATGGCATGACCAAGTACAACAAGTACTTGAAAGTGGACATGTGAAAAGTCGGAATAATCGGCGTACGTGCATGAGAAGATGTTTGAATGTAGAGGAAGCAAAGGAAGTATGTCAGGACAGAGTGGTATGGCGTTCTATCCTCTCTGCTTACCCCTACGGGGAAACGGCGTGATGGTTAGTTAGTTAAAAAGTTAAAGAAAATAATTTTTAATACCATTTTTCTCCGAGTATTTTTTTACGGTATTTTTTTTTTAAAACGACTCAAGTGTAAAACAGACTTAGTCCCTTTTCCAAGGCGTGTTGAATAGCCTTATTTTGTGTTTTGGGCTAATCGACAACTCCAGGGTCCTCGAGTCAAGTGTTGGACAATTGACGCCGGAGAGGAATCAAGAGTGGAGGTTATTTTCCTCGTGAACCTCCATGAATCGAAAATTAAGTTGAAACAGCTAACAGAGGGGGGCGGGAAAATTAGGGGGAGGAAATTGCCAAAGTCTGCACTGAAGGGATAATATTTGAAATTGAAAAGGACCGCAGTTTGGTGAATTTCATTTGAAATTAATGTAAGAAGCACTCTACCTACTACTACCACTACTTTCCCCTTATCCGCACCCAATGGTGCATAGGGCACTTTGCATCAGTACACCACAGTGCAGTGATTCTTTAAATCATTTTATTACATGAAGGTAAGATGATCAGTCATACGCTTCAGTACCTGTCCAAGGTATCCCACATGAAATATTAATATAAAAATCACACGTAAATAAATATTTAGTATATCAATTTACTGCTGTCTTCCTTGAAGCAGTCGACATAAGACTCCCGTGTTTAAATTTCGAAAAAATGTAATATCCGTTTTCAAAACCGAGAAAATGTAATTATACAAGCATCACACTTCGATGGCACTCAGCTGCTTTTCCCAACACAAGTACTAAAGTGTTGTGAGGCGAGACAGCGCGCATCAAATGGTTGGTTAATATAAAAACAAGTCTTTCATAAATCAAGAGCGTGCGTGGGCAGAAATAATGGGCGAATAATGCGAGACGAGTAAGCTGTCAAAGTGGAATTTTTAAAGCCTGAATTTAGGCACCCGCGATTACTGATGTGCCGGCACAAAGAACATTTCACGTTGGGGTGACGCGCCCAAGAATAAACTGCGATGAAGTATAAACCCGCGCAGTAGGGAAATATCACGTATTACGAAAACCGATGAAAATATGTAGAATTGATTTAGAAATATTAGTATTAATATAAAAATCTATACAGATGTTGTAAAACAATGTTTTTATTCATGATTGTTGAAAAATACCCTTTTACGAAAACGTAACACTGTTTTTTGTCGTGGCCTCCGTGACGTCATAATTCGGTCGCGCTTCTATGTTTCACATTTTTAGTTTCATAGTAAACGTTAAGAGCTACATGAATAATGAACGTGAAAGGGGCGTGGCCAACGCGGACTAGTATTTTCAAGGTAATTTGAAATTGAAAACTTCAAAGTAATAAACTTATCAAAAAATAAGAAGAAAAATTTTTTTACAAGGAAAGTGTTTTCTATGACTAATCAATTTTTATTTGTAAAAATTTTTTTTTTTTTTTTTATTTAAGAAAAAAGATAATAAATAAGTAGTTTAAAACAAACGTGTTTCATTTCATAAAAACTTTTTTCCGCTGAAAAATTAAAAAAAGTTTTTTTCTTCACAAATAAGACATAAATTTTTAATAGCTAGTGTAGCAAATGTTAAATTAATAATAACATTAATATTTAATTTTTAATAAACAAAAGAGTTCGTTTACGGCATCAATAACTGGCATAACTAAATTCACTTCCCTCTAATAACTTACATATAAAATATTATGGGGACCAATAACTGGCAGTCATAAATGTTCATTTTAGATAATTTTTTTCTTAAATTGCGGGGGCCCAGTTTATTCTTGGGTGCGTAACCCTAATGTGAAATGTTCACGGTGCCGGCACATCAGTACCCATGATCACATAATAAGAGAAAAAACTAAAATTTTAGTTTATTAGGCTGACCGTGAAATCCACTACCATAATTGTTGGATTATGATGCGGGATTAGTCATCTAATTGTATTTTTAATAAACATCTTGCTAGAATCGAACATGCTAACATTCCGAAATACCATATTTAATGCAGCAGCAAGGCTTATAACGGGGGTATCAAAATATTCTCACATCTCCGAGATTTGCACTGGCTTAAATGTCCAGTAGCTCAATCACAGATAACTATCGGCGTAGTTAAAAACGTGCTAATCACGTGCTAACGCTAACGATTTGAGCGATCACAATGACATACCGTTCAATACCGCGATCGCCGAGCCGAGCATTGACGATCTGAGCCGAGCTGAGCCGATCTACGCCATATCGCGGCCGTACGTCAAACGTCAAATCATCACGCTTGTCGGATTTTTTATTATGTCAACTGCTTTTCTCAATATTTGGCTTGCCGAAAACCGGCTAAATTATAATAAAGAATGAATGAATATATGTGCGAATATTAAATTTTACCTTTACACGGCATGGCATGCGCAGAACGCGACAGTCGGACCAAAGAATACACAGTCGGACTGCCATAAATCTTTAATATCTTATCATAATATCTTATCGATTTTTTGCAGATCTATCGATTTTGTGGAGATTTATCGAATCTACTGAAAATGTACAACCGATTTACCGATTTTAAAATTATTTTAATTTTAATTTATTTTATGCAATTATAAGCGCAGATAAATTCAACATATTATAAATAACTTTAGGAACTTCTACCGATTTCACAATTTGGCAACATTACTCATTTGTCAAATAGTCGTTATTCGATATTTTGAATTTCGATCTAGGATTTCAGTTCATATTATTTATTACATTATATTTATTATTCGCCATCATAAAAGTTTATCAAAGTTAATTATTTGTAATATTACCGATACTATTGAATATTATACGTATTATACTGTCGTAATCGCCGCGGGTGATGCGCGCGCCGAAACTGTGTGAAAAAATGTGTGGAATTAGCGCACAGTGAGAATCTGACACTAGCACACACAGTTTTTCATCCAGTTTTAGCTTTATACGGGACAGTTTTTAGACTGCACAGGAAACTGTGTAGTAAACTGTCCCGTATATAGTGGGCTTTAAGCTTGTTTTAACATGTTCCTGAAATGAAAGCAATCAGAACTAAGTGGTTTGTTAAGATGTATCGATCCTGTAACAGACGGAGAAGTAGGAACAGCGAGATCTGATGAATATTGATGAGGCGAGGAGTTGGCGCCTACCGGGACGTGCGCAAAAAGTCAAACAAACTCATTCATTTCAATTACGATATTATTCCCAGGGAGTGTACAATACCCTACATTAGAAAATCAGATTCGTATATTATGTTCAACTTCGTATATTATATTCAAGAAGTACAGGGTTGGCTAAAAACCGAACAATTATATTTGCAAAAATATCGCTACTATTAAAACAAATTAAGAAAGACTTTTTACGATGGTTCTGTCATGTGGAGCGAGTGAATGCTGAAAGAACGGCTAAAAAAATATAATGCGAGTGTGCTTAGATGAAGAAGTCGAGGGAGGCCGAAAAAAAGGACATGATTAAGTACAAGGTACCTACCTGAAAGTGGACACGTGAAAAGCAGAAATAATTTACAATTCGACATCTCAACAGAGACGATAAAATTGGAAGGCAGTATGGATATCTAAGCGTTACAGGGCTTATGACCTGTCATTGACTAGGTGTATTGTTGTATTACAACATTCCCCATTGAGCCCTGTAAACGCCTAGATATCCATATTCCCTTCCCAACTTCTCGTCTCTGTTGAGATGTCAAATTGTAATTTAATGTTAGCCCGTAATGGGTGAAATCCAGTTTTTGTCTACCAGTATTTGGACACACTCAAAATGTTGTTTACAGAAACAATTCACGTGCGTGCTTGAGAAGATGTATGAATTTGTAGGAAGCTAAGAAAATATGCTAGGACAGAGTGGTATGGCGTTCAATACTCTCCTCAACCTTCTGATTTTGCATAAACAATAAAAACAAATCATTTGAAAACTATTTTAAGCCAATTAATATCCCAAGCCCCCAGTAGCTCAATCACAGATAACTATCGACGTAGTTAAAAACGTGCTAACCACGTGCTAACGCTAACGATTTGACCGATCACAATGACATTCGTTCAATACCACGTTCACCGAGCCGAGCATTGCCGATCTGAGCCGAGCGGAGCCAATGCACGCGATATCGCGGGCCGTACGTCAAACGTCAAATCATCGCTCTTGTCGGATTTTTTATTATGTCGACTGCTTTTCTCAATATTTGGCTTGCCGAACGCCGGCTAAAAATGCAATACGGCACTCGAGAAAGATTGAATGAAGATATGTGCGAATAAGATATATCTCGGGAAATGGCTCGCGACTAGAAGCGCTCGTTTAATAATCCCGATCGATAACTTTTAACGCGTGTTCCATTGTGATCGCGAAAAACGTTAAACATCCATGGGTAAGAAATCGTTATCACGTCGCTTATTACCGAGTCGGTAGTGATCTGTGATCGAGCAACAGAGATAGAATATTATCGGTATGCATTATTAAAAATAATCAATTATTGTCGCGGGCAGCAGTCATATAAGTCAAATTATTGATAATAACAGCTGACAAGATGCATTTCGGTACAATGCATCAGTTTGGGAATGAGAACAGAATAATAAATAAGAGATGATGATGATGTGATGGTAACAATAATATTGATGATAGATTGCAGCATGTAGTAATAGTAGGCACTAGGTAAAATGCAAATTAAAGCACAATGGGTTGTTAAAAGTTAGAATCAATGCAACAATGCGTCCATTGACGATTGTGAAATCGATCAGTGTCAATAAAACTCCATGATTGACTGGCTATTGAGAAACGAGCCTAAGCTACTTAGATCAGTTAAAGAAATATAGCATTTTTGTTTCGTAAGAAATATGTTCACTAGTGATGGAAATATGGACAAGGACATTGAAAGGAGGGTTAGTGCCGGTAACAGAGTTAATGGTGCCTTAAAGTCGGTAGTATCTAATAAGTGCTTATCAAAAGAGGCTAAATTGGCAGTGCATAATGGAGTTCTGGTACCAACCCTTATGTAAGGAAGCGAAGCATGGAGTTGGAAAAAATAAGGATGAAAGTAGATTTGCGAATGATTGAATTGAAATTCGATCTCTCAGGCGAATGTGTGGTAAAACTATGTATGATAGGTGCACTAATGTTGAAATTAGAGCAGAATGCAAGGCTGAGATAAGCATTATCGACAAAATTAAGAAAGGTCTTTTACGTTGGTTCGGTCATGTAGAGCGAATGGACGATGAAAGAACGGCTAAAAAAATAGATGATGCGACTGTGCCTGGATGTAGAAGTCGAGGAAGGCCGAGAAAGACATGGCATGACCAAGTACGATAAGTACTTAAAAGTGGACACGTGAAAAGTCGGAATAATCGGCGTATGTGCATGAGAAGATGTATGAATGTAGAGGAAGCAAGAGAAGTATGTCAGGACAGAGTGGTATGGCGTTCTATCCTCTCTGCCTACCCCTACGGGGAAACGGCGCGATGGTTAGCTAGTTAGTTTAGAAATTTGAGTTCAAAGCAGTTGAACTTCTGGAAAAGTTGAGTCACCCATGATCATGAAATAATTATTAAAGGTTATTTTTCAGAGCATTTATGAGAAGCTTTTAATTTGACATACGATAAAATGAATTCTTGGTTCAGAATAAAAAATACAAGTAAGAATTGTGACGTCACTTGCTTTTAAGGTTATCGACCGCATTAAAATCTGTCGCTTTATTAATCAAAGGAAATTTTTTCTTGCATTCTTTCAAGAGGCAAAATTAATTGGCGTAAGCACACGTCAACTCCAAGATCTGATAACCAAAACAATTACAGAAGTAAAAGCTGAGCATGCTAATCAGTTCAGAAGAGATTGAGTGATTCTCAAAACCGTTAAGGCTTTAAATAAAAGCCTGGATTAACGATGATTCAACATCACTTAAGAAGGATATCTCCGTGTCCACTCAAGTGTTTGAGTTGTTGATTGTATCGCAGAACACCAATTTAACGCTTCTTTAAGCATTGTGTGCTTTGCACTCAAATCAATTAGCATTAAGAACAAATATTCAATTAAGCCGATGAATAACCAAGTGAGTGGTTTGAAATTTTATGGATGCGAATCCTGGCACCTCACTAAAGCTCAGAATGCTCGCTTGTTGAGCTTTGAGAATAAGTGTCTGACAAGGATTCTAGGCATTAGGTGGTTTGACTTCATAACCAACGCTGAAGTTAGGGAACGGACGCAGCAACCTCCAATAACTGGAGTCGTGAAGATACGGCGATGGATCTGGCTTGGGCATATACTCCGGATGCTTCGAGAGAGCCTGAACCCGAGCTGCCTCTTCTTTACACCTGCAGGATCCCACCGTCCTGGCAGACTGTCGATGACCATCCTGCGGATGTATTCGGCGAGCTGATAGATGCGGGCCTGACGTGGGAGGAGGCGAGAGCTGGATGGTGACAGGGTCTCCTGGAGGGATCTAGTGATGTCCACATGCTCCACGTAGGAGCGAACGTGGCGAAAGAAGAAGAAGAAATAAAAAATTAAGAACTATCCCAAGATATATCGCCGCGCGCCAGGAAAACTCTGGGACAGAATGATATGTAACTGTCAAATTTGAGCAATGTGCAAAATTAAGGACGTGATCGGAAGAAGAGAAAGAAGATGAAACTTGCATGCACGCGTTGGAAGAATGGATGACCCCAGTATCGCCAAATTCGCAATGCATCTGCTAAAAGATGGAGGGAATGTTGGGAGTCCACATCCCAAGAAGCTAAGTGTCATCTAAGACCATCAGGTCTAACTGAAGTAAAAGAAGTAAAATACATAAATATATTGTCGATCCATCATAAGAATACCCTGTGAGAAGACGAATTTTGGTTCCTACTGCGCATTCTCTCCCCCCGCTACGATCTCTCACCCCCGGCAGCCCTACCGGCTAGCGGAGCTGTCTACAGTATCTATCTAACCGTCTTGTCGTGTGCCTAAATATCTATTATCTCAAATGATTACTTAAAATAGTTCAATTTTATGAGTATCCTGGGATTGAAAGTGTTGAAAGCTAGTAGAGGGGGAATGAGCGGAGTATGCGCGTCACAGGGTATTCTTAGGATGAACAGGGTATAATGGCCAGAAATTGTACGGATAACGCTTTTGGAGTAATGATAAATCATTTGTAAACAAATAAAGTTATTATTTCGGGATCATGCGTGACGCCTGTCTCAATTAAATTCATAACAAATTTTATAGGCTTCGATCAGTTTCATTTCGTATAATTTTCTGACGTAAAGAAGAATTAATATAGTTGGAATAACTTAAATATATTAATATGGCTACAATGAAGAATAATACATACCAATCCCATTTTTTTCTTAGCTTTTTTAATTCAGATGTTTATAAGCAAGGCTGTTTTTTCATCTTACCTGAAACGAAAACAAAACAAAGCATTAGTGATGCTGGGCAAATTAAATAAATGCAATAAAGTTATTTCGAAATAGTAACATAATAAAAATGAAAATCAGAAGTAACCACAAAACTCAATCAAGTGAATCACAAATAAATAACAGAAAAATGCTTTATAAAAATGTTTGCGGTTCTTCGATACCTTCGAAAATAATACTCGACTTCATTTCAATTTAAAAATGAAAATAATAGAGACAAAACCTGGCTTGCAATTTTAATGTAAAAAAAAAAAAGTTTTTAGTGTGGTAAATATATGCCTTTTAAAAATAATTCTGTGAAATAGAGGAAGGCATACGTATACACTATCTTATATTATAACAATTGATGCCAGACCATCTATCTTCTTCTTCTTTCGCCACGTTCGCTCTTATGTGAAGGACTAGATCCCTCCAGGAGACCCTATCACCAGCCCGGTCACTTGGCTCGTTCCACGTCAGGCCCGCATCCGTCAGCTCCGCCGAGTACATCTGTAGGATGGTCATCGACGGTCTGCCAGAACGGCGGGGTCCTGCAGGCGTAAAGAACAGGCAGCTCGGGTTCAGGCTCTCCCGAGGCATCCGGAGTACATGCCCAAGCCAGGTCCACCCCCGCATCTTCACGACTCCAGTTATTGCAGGTTGCTGCGTCCGTTCCCAAACTTCAGCATTGGTTATGAAGTCAAACCACCGAATGCCTAGTATTCTTCTCAGGCACTTGTTCTCAAAACTCAACAAGCGAGCATTCTGAGCTTTTGTGAGGTGCCAGGATTGACATCCATAAAGAAGCGCCGGCACAATGCAGGAGTTTAAGAGTCAGCATTTTGTTTTGACCGAGTTTAAACTGGAATTCCAGACAGCACGCATCGTGTTAAAGGTTGCTCCAGCAATTCCTAGACGGATTGCGAGTTCCTTGTGCGTGCTGCCATCTTCAGTTATTTGAACACCTAAGTATCTGTAGCTGTTAACTTTTTCGATCCTCTGCCCATTGTTGTAAAGGGGATAGTCGGGGTCAGGACATTACTTATTGCACATGAACTAGGTCTTGTGGGTATTTATATAGCCTGTCGACAATCCCCTGAACATTGCTGACTGTTTTCTCCAGAAGGACCGCATCGTCAGCATATTCTAGGTCACACAGCTTCAGAAAAGCCCCTTCTAGTCAATTCTTGTTCGAAGGAGGTTATGATTAATTTTCTAACTAACTAACCATCACGCCATTTCCCCGTAGGAGTAGGCAGAGAGGATAGAACGCCATACACTCTGTCCTGACATACTTCCTTTGCTTCCTCTACATTCATACATCTTCTCATGCACATACGCCGATTATTCCGACTTTTCACGTGTCCACATTCAAGTACTTGTCGTACTTGGTCATGCCATGTCTTTCTCGGGCTTCCTCGGCTTCTACATTCAGGCACACTTGCATTTAAACTTCTTTTAGCCGTTCTTTCATCACTCATTCGCTCCACATGGCCAAACCACCGTAAAAGCCCTTTCTTAATTTTAATAACGATAATGCTTATCTCAGCCTTGCACTCTGCTCTAATTTCGACATTAGTGCACCTATCATACATAGTCTTACCACACATTCGCCTGAGAGATCGCATTTCAACTGCATTCAATCTACTTTCATCCTTATTTTTCCAACTCTATACTTCGCTTCCATACATAAGGGTTGGTACCAGAACTCCATTATGCACTGCTATTTTCTTTCCATATTTTTACTGTACAACCTTTATGGGTTAACGTGTAAATAAGAAAGTAAAAAATACTCAACACGTACGAGATTCTCTCGTGTTGGCCACTCTAGAAGTGTATGCTTTAATAATTATTATCGGCGGTGCTAATAGCAAGAAAACTAATTACGCTAAAGCAATTATTTAACACAAGTGTGATAAAACATTATTCAATTGAAACTGGTTAAGTTTTAGGCACAAATCACGGCTGAATGTGTTTTCAAAAGTTCTGATAGAAAAACTGGGTCGCAGGCACAGGCGAGGCGCCATGTTTGGGATCATAATGAAGTCTGTTTTGATATTATACCTAATATGATCATAAATATTTGCTTGATTATAGCATAGCTATCGAGGTGAAGATGCTGAGATAGACCACGCTGATTTAGTGGATTTCGAGACATGATTTGATGATGATAATTACATTTGAGAAATATTGTTATTAAAAAATTATGAATAAACATATATGAGGCATATAACAACAAAGGCGGAAGTGTCCACCTGCAGTCGAAAATGAGTTAAATATGCAGTTTTGTTTGGAGAGTTATGTATTTTCTCCATAGAATATTTGTTTGTCAAAAAAACGGCATTAATCCATTTCATTTAGATTTAAAGTTTTGTTTTTGAAACAAAAACGGCAGTGTCCAATACAAAAATGGCAGAATTGCAAAACTAAACAAACGTTTTTTCGTGATTGCCAACAATTGAAGAAAGTGGACACTACCGCCTTTGTTGTTATATGCCTCATGGTTGTCGGATGATAGGCGGGATGGGGAATGTTGTAGTACATCAAGTGGCCACTTAACCCAGCCAATTACAGGTCATAGCCCTGTTAACGCCTGGATAACCCACATTCGTTTCCAGAGTTTCTCTGTCTCTGTTGAGATATCAATAATATCAAATAATTTAAGACTTAGAACCTTTTATGATTTAACGCGATTATCTCAGTTGGAGTTTTTTTTGAGTTGCAACGTTTTGCCTTTAGACAGGAGAACTTCTACTACGGCGTGTTTCCAGGTTCTTGTGTGCGGTTAGGTACTTGCATGTCGGATATAGGTCACACTAAGTATGTTTGATTGCCAGCCGATCAGAAGTAAACGTTCCGATATGTTCCGAATAACAAGCTATTCCGATCAATTGCCAATTAGGGCCCGAACGGACTCAATAAACAAACTATTTACTATTTTTTTCATTCGGAATGTATGCGGTGGGAGAAAAGTGGCATTCTTTCTTATTTATCTACAGTCTGTTAAATAAACCTTCATTAGAATCACATCACGCCTCTGCTCTGACTCAACCTCGTATCTGCAAAAACAGCTTTATACTAAGTAACTAACTAACTAACCATCACGCCATTTCCCCGAAGGGATAGGCAGAGAGGATAGAACGCCACACCACTCTGTCCTGGCACACTTCTCTTGCTTCCTCCACATTCATACATCTTCTCATGCACGCACGTCGATTATTCCGACTTCTTACATGCCCACTTTCGAGCACTTGTTTTTTACTTGATCATGCCATGTCTTTCTCGGCCTTCCTCGATTTCTGCATCCGAATGGTATAATGCTTGTGGTAGAATGCTGTCAACTTTTTACAGGAGACAAATTAAACATTTTTTGTCCTCCATTTAGTGAACTTAATTAGAGACATTAAAGAATATAACAATATTTGATTTATATTTTTAATTGACATTACTTGGTGGAATTCCATGATTAAATTATTATTATTATATAAAATTAAAGTTAAATAAAACCAGTCTGAAGATGCGCCCGTTACAGGATAAAAGCGCTAACTGGCCAAAAGAAATAAAAGTGGAAGTGTACCAAATATTTTTTATTTAACTTTAATTAGTTATATATTAATAATTTAATAAAACAATAGTTTAAATAAAGTCGAAATGGAGGGGGAAAATGTTTAATTTGTTTCCTGTAAAAAGCTGTTTATGCAGATACAAGGCTGAATCAGAGCAGAGGCGATCTGTCAAACTGTAAAAATTACATTAGTTTTAAAGCTGACTTTATTTCATATTTATGATGATTTAATGATTTAATTTAACCAAATGGACACACAAACCAAAATTATTAACCGACTTCTCCAAATACAGCGTCGGTGTCATTAGTTGGATAAGTCTAATGGGGCGTGTGTGTTTTGAAAATGTCTGCAAAAATATAGCTTTGTAATTATTAAAATTTGGTATGCAAAAATATTGTTTTGTAAATTCTAAATTTTTGAATGCAAACTTGGTTCTATTATACTTATTATGTAAATATTCAATTATGTTTAGTACTACAATGTGTTATGCATAATACTACTGCTTTTTATGAGGACTAGTCTATTGCTAAATCCATGGATAATAGGTTTATGAAATTTATACAGTAGGTTAAGATAGGTTGGGTTTTATAAAATAATTTAAATCAAATGGCTATCTAAAAGCAATATCCTTTATAATTTATATATACAGTAGGTTAATGATAGGTTAGGTCAAATAAAATAAATTTAAATCTCAATTAATTTTTTGTTAAGCGAAAATTTGACAATACATAATGAAGTGACCCAATCGCGTATCAAATTTAAATCACAGCTTTATGCTTACAATCTATGAACCAGAGAGACCCAATCGCGTATCAACCAATCATTTTGACAGCTGCACGGCAAGTTGTTAAGTTACCCCCTGAAAGTGCGTGCACGAAAAATCGGCGTGCGTGCATGAGAAGATATAAGAATGTGATGAAGCGAGGGAAGTGTGCCCCAGACAGGTAGGGCTAGCACAGACACAACTTTTGAAGTTTCCGACATGCGATATCGCGAGCTTCATTAATTACTTTTGCTTTGACGCCATACAAATTCCGATCCGTCGCAAAGTTAGGGCCCGAACGGACTCAATAAACAAACTGGGTTATTTTTTTTAGTCGGAATGTACGTGGGAAAAATTTTCTTTCTTATTTATCTACAGTCTGTAAAATAAACCTTAATTAGAATGACATCTCTGTCAAACTGTATAAATTACAATAAATGCACATTTTATCAAACAAAAATAGCAAATATACCACATTTTTATGTAAACTGGTTATACTTTTTTTTGTTTTTTGTTTTTAAAGTAAAAAGAAACATTTAAATTCTTATGATATACATAAATATTTTGATTTTGAGGCTGCTTTCAAAAAAACTAAAAACTACACAATTTTCATATTTCTTACGTTTAAAAGAAGGTAGGTACTACTTTGCAAATCAGTAAACGCGTTTTTTTTTTTAAACTTCTTGTCTCTGTTGAATGTTTTTTAAGGCATAAGATTTTGTGACACCGTCTAAATATTTCTATGTCACTGTATTTTAGTCCTTTGATGAAGAGTGATGACGTCATGACGATCCCATGGCGAAGTAGTAACAGTCTTGATTGACATTCGATAAAAACATTTTCAAATAACAACCAACCAAAATGACAAACTAAAAACCATCAATCTATTACAATCATTATTGACAGACACGTAAAAAATTGGAAGGAATTATCTATACGTTTATAGGGTTAACAAAATATTAAAAAATATTCAAATTTTAAGTAGGTACATATTGTTAAATCATTTTTGGAGAAAAAAATTAAAATTGACCAAAATTCTGATACTTCAATAATATGACGATGAAACATAATATCTTTGTTTCGCATTTTGTCTTAAGCCCGCTATATACGGGACAGTTTTCTGCGCAGTTTTCTATGCAGTCTGAAAACGGTCCCGTATACAACGAAAACTGTTTAAAAAACTGCGTGCTTATGTCAGATTTAAGCTGACATGACAGTTAATGTTTTTTATGTAAACGTTTAAGTAGACATTGGTTTATTGTATGCTTTTAAATACGTAAAACACCAAAAACATATTTACATTATTAGCTAAATATACAATTTCCTGAGAGCAAACATCCGATAATAACTTACAATCGCGTTTCAAAAATACACATATTTAGCGTGTTTTTTGACAGAAGTTTGACAGACTGCACAGTTTTCTGAACAAGAAACTGTGTAGTTTTCTGAACAAGAAACTGTCCCGTATACAGCGGGCATTAGATAATAATGTAAAACTAATTAGGTGTTTCTGACACATAAATAAATTACGTATATATTTTTTTAGATAATATAAAACTATAAATCTATCTCTAATTGACTCATAGTGTCAATCACTGTACTGATTTGCCATTTTGAAAAATAAAACAAAGCTTTATCGAGTTCCTAGAATGTTCTAGAAATGTACTGTTTAATCATGTTGAATAAACTAATCGTACAAAATACATTATTCCCTAGCAGACACCCTTCACGGAAAATTCATTATTAAAATCATATGTAGACATATTATACGGAAAACTGTGCAAAATTATAAGAGTTTGCTGAAAAATTCATTGCTAGAATAATTTTAAAGATGCAATTAGTTTTTGTTAGGATTTTTTCGGCTTCCAAATCGTGTAATAGTTAGCCGGCTTCTGTAGCTTTTGAATAATCTCACAGAGGCCGCCGAATAAATAGTGTGGCAGTAGAAAAGTAATAGAAGTATGTTGTAACAGGGATTTGGGAAGAAAGACGAGATAAGACATTAAAGCGGTGTTAAGACATCAGAATTGTGTTAACAATAAAGAACAAAGCCGAGAGGACAGCAAACACAGGCGAGATGACAACAAATAAAAACAAGATGGCGACAAAGAAAGGCAAGATGGCGGCAATGCGCGGGAGATAACGCGTATGGCGTAACTTAGAGGCGGGAAAACAAATGTTGGCGAAACTGCTTGGTATTTGGGCACAGCTAACTGCAGCGAGATGGTATACTAAGCTTCTTACAATAGTTACAGGTATGAGATGGGAACTGGAGATCATATCAAAGACAAGATGCCGCTTTGGGAACATTTCAACTATTTTAAACACAGAGGCGGATCGTTACTATCACAATCATCATTATATGTCTCTATTATATGTTTTTATGTGAGTCTATGGATTCACAAACTGTTGCCAGTTAAGTCAGGTTCGCGTCCCGTTGTTCTAACGTGTACAGCTGACAGATTGTGAGCAGTGGATGTCTCAGACATCGTGAGCCTTGTAAAACAGGAAAGAATTGTAAAGACTCTCGGGAGACATTCGTAAAGCAAGCCAGTCAGCTTCGTCTGACAATAGAAGTTAACAATGATTGCTCACCTCTCTATTCCTTACAAAATCAAACCACCACACACCAAAAATTCTTCTAATTCTTCCAATAATATTTTCAAAAAACTCAAAAGTCTGCGGTTTTTGGCTCTAGAAAGGTGCCACGCCACGCAGCCATATACCTGCGAGAAAGTAGCTCAATCACAGATGACTATCGACGTGTAAATAAGCGACGTGAGAACGATTTCTCACCATGGATGTTTAATGTTTTCGCGATCACAATGGAACATCCGTCAAAAGTTATCGATCGGGATTATTGATTACCGCTTTAAATATAGAAAATACGCCAAAACTGTAAGTAAGGTAAAATAATTTAGTTTTATAGAGTTTTAATTGTTTGTGCACAATTTATCATGCCATTTATTTGCTTTAAATCAATTTGAGAAAGCAATAAAACGAAACATTTGTCAAAGTATGCCTTTTATCTATGGTGATTGGCAACGCGACCGTGATATGAACGTATGTTCATTGTGATGTCAAATACTTAGCACGTTTTTAAGCACGTCGAAAATCATCTGTGATTGAGCTACTGGTGTGATGCAGGCGTTAAAACGGCGACTTACTATATCAATAAATAATTATACATACTACTACTACTTTCCCTTATCCGCACCCAATGGTGCATACGGCACTGCATCAAAAATCCCTGCTTTATTAAATGTTTTGAAGTTTAGAGTCATTGCCCATTAGCCAAATGTCCCAACACGCCCCTGTTCGTAATATCGCAGTAACGGTAAATGTTTAACCAGCTTCGGTAAGTAAAAGCCGCTGATAACGGCAGCGTCAAAGCCCGCGATTCCGAACATCTTGTGACCATTAAGGAGTACCTGAACATTATAGCCATTTACGTCACCGTGTTCCTTTTATGAATCGGGCAACGTCAGATGTAATTGGTCGGGGAGGAGACGCGGAAAAGGAATTGAGTTGGCGTGGCAGCGCCATTTTGTCTAGTTGGGTCAGAAAAACACAGCAACTGGTTGATGAGGGATTCATTTAAGTTACTATTGCACCAGGACACAATTTTTTGATGTGATAACGTCTAATAAATCGATGAACGCCGGCTGCACACACGAAAAAGCCTGACTCATTGTCGCGTTCCGCCTGAGCCGAGTGTGCAAGCGAGAGCGCGGAACGAGCGATAGAGAGGCACGATCGGCCTAAGCGTTCGGCTTGTGACGCATCTATCTCTCTTCCACTCCATCGGCCGATGCGTCCGAGTAGAAGGGAGACAGCAGCAGCACACAAGCTACAAAGTGAAAGTGAAATTGTCATCATCAAAATGAAATGAAATCACCAAATTGTGTACTTCCAGACCAATTAAATATGTTTTCGGTAGTACCAGACCGATCCTTTAAAAGGATATTTTAATTTCCCATCACAGCAGGTAGCAAGACTTAACCCACGTAATTGTTCATGGTTAAATATTTTCAGGGGAAATTTACGATAAACATTGTCCTTTTAAAAACTTGTATTTTTCAATTAACTCCTGCTTTGTATTATACAAAATAATGATAATTCAGTAATAATAATTCAATTCAATTCATAAAAGTATGCTATTTTTCATCAATGTTTTCTTATGACGTTATCACGTAAAATTATCGTCCGTAAACCGACTTTACAGACAACCAAAAGTTTTTTATATAAAAAGAAGCATTTGCGTTATTATGATAATACTAAGTTATAAACTAGAGATGGGCCGACTATGATATTGGCCGACTGGCCGACTAGCCGACAAGTCGGTTGCAAAGTCGGCCAAGCCGATCATCGTGGAATTCGTATGGCATCGGCAATGTTCGTGGCACTTCGTTTACAGCAGAGTCTCTCGCATTTGACACGCGATCATGTCGGGACAGGTTTTTGTTTACTTTGCATTTTTCTAGTGTTGATTTTGTTTATGCACAAGCCGGCGTGTTTTTAAAATAAAAATTCAGTACCAAAGGAAGAGTTCCTATTTCTAGATTATATGAAAAAACTGTAAAGCTGAATCTATAATAAAAACTTTTAATATACATAGGTTACGATTTCAATTCAATCACACTATTTTCAAGCATAGAAATACGAAGAAAGTAAACAACCGACTATTAACTAACTAACCATCACGCCATTTTCCCGTAGGGGTAGGCAGAGAGGATAGAACGCCACACCACTTTGTCCTGGCATATTTCTCTTACTTCCTCCACATTCATACATCTTCTCATGCACGCACGTCGATTATTCCGACTTCTTACATGCCCACTTTCAAGCACTTGTTTTACTTGATTTCTCGGCCTTCCTCGACTTCTACATCCAGGCACAGTCGCATCATCTATTTTTTTAGCCGTTCTTTCATCATCCATTCGCTCTACATGACCGAACCAACGTAAAAGACCTTTCTTCATTTTGTCGATAATGCTTGTCGCAGCCTTGCATTCTGCTCTAATTTCAACATTAGTGCACCTATCATACAAAGTTTTACCACACATTCGCCTGAGAGATCGCATTTCAACTGCATTCAATCTACTTTCATCCTTAATATTCCAACTCCATGCTTCGCTTCCATACATAAGGGTTGGTACCAGAACTCCATCATGCACTGTCAATTTAGCCTCTTTTGATAAGCACTTATTAGATACTACTACTGTCTAATTAGAGGGTTAAAAGGGGGGTTAAAAAGATACTATGTAGACAAAAATAAAAGTAAAGTGGTGTCGAAGACTAGGAATGCTACCCTAACAGATTTTGCACGTTATATCCGTGTGTCCACTGGCCTCGGCTCGGTGAATAGAGATAACCCTTTCCGTGGGTTTTATCGAAGTATAGATTCAGTTTCTTCTGACGGGGTCCATATATTATTATTAATCAACATTCAGATAAGAGTATTACATGAGGAAACAGCCAGTTAAAGCCTCGCCTACAAGACTCGCACCACATAGGCGATGAAGTCGATGATTATTCCACATCCGGATGTTGTAGGCGGTTTAATTAAATACTTCAAAACGCGACCGGTAAGATTCGATCTTAGAAACGGAAGCTGATAAAACTTAATGATAACATTAATCATTATTGCAATCAAGGATAAGTTCTGTAAAACTCCCTAATAATCCATGATTCATTTCAGCTTCTCTTTCTGATAAGCTTCTCTGTTGAGATACAATAATTGATTGCTTTTTGACAGCCAGCATACGTATAATCCAGTATTTAATAATTTTAATTTAAATGTT
>JAGVSP010003842.1:0-35442 GCA_022494985.1 Micrasema minimum
CAAGAATCGTTGATGTGAATCCATTGATGAACCTTAATAAACGAATTTCGCTGATTATTTTATTTGATTTAATTTTTATGTTTGGTTTTGGACACATTCAGTTACAATATGACATAATAAACAAATAACAATAATAAAAATTAAACCAATTAATTGTATTTTGTAAGTGTAGGGATGGTTGAGTGTGTGTCAGGGTGAGTGAAGGTGCGAGAGTGTATGGATGTCTGTCAAACCATTAAAGTTCTAAAAAGTAATAATATTATGTAAACACAATATCTCTGCAACCGGAAGCTGAGACATTGTGTTGCTATAATATGTTAGCTGATGATGGTCCCCGTAATGTTGTTCTTTGTTTCGTGATGCCCTTGCACCAAGTAAGCCCATGAGTCATTTTGCCCCGTGTTCTCCGCCATCCGTTTAGGTTATGTTAAGTTAAAGACGTTTTCAAAATTTACAATTTAAGGATAGTAATTGTCAGTTGAAAGACCGTCATAATCCGTGTTATCTTTTGGTCCATGTTGCCCCTGCTTCAAGTTGGCCTGTGAGCCATGTTGCAACGTGTTCCCCAACATCCGTTTAGCTTTCCTTCGATAACGTTTCTTTTCCTTACCACAGCGCAGGATTAAGGGTATTGGGAACTTAACTCAAGCTTTTGACAACACCACTAACTTTAATCAAGCTTCAAGTTTCTTGTAATTCAGTGAGCTTAAGCGTAATTATCTCACACTGCACACTTACAAAAATAATATTGTATGTTGTTCGTACTACATTTTTCATATTTTTTTATTGCAGAAAACCGCTTTATTTAAAAATATTAAATGAAAATTCATAGTAATATTAGGTAAAGTAATATAATATTATTTATATTATTTTCTACAAAACTTCTCCGAACAGTTTCTCCCCCGAAAAAACTTTAAAAAAATTGAAAGAAATGTTTTTTTTGTTATTGTTATTAGTAGAGTAAATGAGCAATAAATCAAGATTTTGTGAAACCGAGAATTCAATGGTTAACGATGGATAGGAATTTTGAATTCAATAGAATATGGCCAGGTTTACATTTTCGAATTTGACAATCCTCAAAATATTGTTTCATGTCTTATATCCAAATTTCTAGTGCATTGTAATCAGATTTTGCTTTCTAGCACAGATATTTTCAACTAGTCGCTGTATCCATATCGAACAAGAAGAATTATTCTCACAATAACGATATTTTTTATCTGCTCTCAAATAATGAATAAATAAGAATATTGTAAAACTCGTATCGCTTTTTATCCTAGATAAAATGGCAAAAGAAACTATCAATTTATTGTCAACGATCAAACGGGTTGTATTTTTATGTTCGGGGCAGATCCGACCCTTGCTCCAACAAATTCGAATTTAGACTCCCTAGGAAAAAATAGATTTATGTTTCTAAAAGAAAAACAATCCAGAAAGATCAAACATATTATATGTGTACAAGTTATTTGGCTCCTGTTCCAATTGTATGATAGATATCACGGAATGATGTGTTTTGCCTTTTCTGAAATACGATTTTATTTTTATTTCTTAGTACTTATTTACGACATTGAATGTTTACGATATAAGACATGTTTGAATCACAAACTTTTGAGTTTAACGAACGGTTTTACTAGCTTTACACTGCAATAAAATTGTTTTAATCGCTTGAAGGGCAGAAACTGATGTATTGAGCCTTTTTTCAATCGCAACAACTGGGGTTGATTGGAAGATTAATTTTGATACATAGCTATTAACCCACCCTTGTACAGCCGCAGCCGGGCCAATGTAAGAAAAAAATTATCTTCGTGAAAGGGGTCCCAAAGTTGTACATTTTAATTATAAAACTTCATCTTTAATTTATAATTTTATAGTACTTTTGGCTGTAAATATTTATTTTTAAACGAGGGGCATTAAAATAAAAATATATTGAACAAAAATATGAAATTTTATAAAAATCATTATTAATATCCGGTAGAAACACAACTTTTGAAGACCCTTTCATTTAGGTACATATTCGAAAAAAACGTGGACGACCCGGCCCGGCCTGTTGTACATGTTATGATCTACTGTAATTATACATTCAGTAAATGAATCTTTTTTCACAATTATAAATTTAATGAATTAATTCGATTTCATTTTAGCTTTTTTGTATTAAAAAAATAGATGTCCATTGTTGTTTTTTTATATAATTATATTTAAAACGCACGACTCCAAAAAACGTTTAATATTACGTGTTCTTCCATTTATTCTTCCCATCATTGTAAAATAATTTTGTATAGGTAATCAGGAAATACTCAATATTATGTAATCATTTAATTTAAATTTTCAATCACTAATGGAGGTATAAATATTTATTACCTTAATGAAAACGGTAATCATTGGGAAGGCCCATTAGGTAGAAAATGAATAACTCGAGGGCAATGAGCAAGTAAAAATTGCGACAGAATTTATAGAGAGAGAATTTTGTAATAGTACAAACGTAATTCGATCAATTAGTGAAATGACGCGTTACATTTCTACGGCATGGGTCGTTAGTAGGGTGAGGTGGGGTAAGTTGGGACGGTGGTTAGGGCAGGGGTTAAATGGAACGTTCCAAGGGTAAACTTACAAAAAGCCTAATTATTACGCTATTACAGGAACAGTGAATTAGCGATTCCGCTAGTGACAATAATGTGGAAACTGTGCTTTGACATTTAATGTCAAATCGTTTGGTTGTGACAATCAGTGATCAGTGATGTGAGATACTAGTTTACCAATATGCTTGTCAGAAGAAACGTGATGATTGATATGACTTTGTATTGGGCTTCCTTGCTGTCACTACTGTTATCAGGTAAGTTTTTATGATAAAAGTATTTTCTTGGAATATTATTTTTAATACTCTTTGTTATAATCTTTAACAGGCTGTCTCCAAATATATTAAATTCAATTTTTTGACGTGATAACGTCTAATAAATCGATGAACGCCGGCTGCACACACAAAAATGCATGACTCATTGTCACGTTCCGCTTAAGCCGAGTGAGCAAGCGAGAGCGCGGAACAAGCGATAGAGAGGCACGATCGGCCTAAGCGTTCGGTTTGTGACGCATCTATCTCTCTTCCACTTCATCGGCCGATGCGTCTGAGTAGAAGGGAGACAGCAGCAGCACACAAGCTACAAAGTGAAATTAACGAGTGCAAAAAAATGTTAATTTATGGAAAAAACTGTAATTTTCAATTAACTCCTGCTTTGAATTATACAAAATAATGATAATTCAGTAATAATAATTCATTTCAATTCATAAAAGTATGCTATTTTTGATCAATGTTTTCTTATGACGTTATCACGTAAAATTATAGTCCGTAAACTGACTTTACAGACAGCCAAAAGTTTTTTTTAACTAAAAATTAATCAATGCAGCATTATGATATCTCATACTGAAATTTGTGGAAAGTATTTTTTATGAAGCTTGTACGGCTTGTACTTGATAATATGAATCAAGTCTTGGCGGAGGCGGAGTGAAGATACGAGCCGCCGCGTGTCGCTACCACAGGACCACCACCTGTTCGAAATCATAGATATTTTATTTTTGTACTACTAGGTGTTGGTAGTACTAGGTGTTGGCCATATTGCCAATATGTAGGTAGGTACATAATGTAAATTCTAGGTAACATTGCATAAAATCGTATTTTTAAATTCCTTGGTGGATGTTCTTATTTTTAGGGCGCATCATGATAACTGAAATGAATTTTACAAAAAATTTCAAGCCAAACTATGGAAAAATAAAAAGTTTTCTAGCTACCAAATCAAATTGGCGAACGAAGCAAAATCCTAGGATTAAACAAGCGAACACAAAATATTATGTTTATTATTATGCATCCTTGTGCTCTGAATAATCCTAGTAATTACGTATTCCTGTCGAGTTTGACGTGTTTATTTCCCCGTCATACAAAAACTACTCCATATAATATATCACTTAACAATTCTTCAGCGCTTATTCCGACGGAAATATAATGATCACTCCAAAATAGCCCCCTTTTCTGCTCTCTCCCGGAGTGAGATCGACAACCAGTGAGACGCGTACCAACTTACTGTTTACTAACTAAACATCACGACACTTCCCTTGATTCCTCAACATTCATACATCTTCTCACGCACGCACGCTGATTATAGCGACTCTTCCACCATTTGACATATGACCACTTTCAAGTATGTTCTTGATCATGCCAAGTATATACAATCCATCTTCTGTACATGATCGAACCATCGTATTGTTTTCGCAAAATTTGTTTTTTTTTTGCGCCGACTTCCTGGACGACCTGCAAAAAGATGGAGGGACAGATGGGAGTCGACATCCCAAGAGGCGCATCGAATGAGAATAATACAGGCCTACCTCAAAAATAAGAAGAAGAAGATGATGTTTTTTTTGTCCAACTTCGTGGTGTAGTGGTTTGTGCTTTTGGCTACAATGTATGAGGTGGCGGGTTCGATTTCCGGCGGGGTCAATTTGAAATATTAATTTCAATTCCGGTTTTTACATTAAAATATTTCATTTGTGATTGCTTAGAATGGCGCAGAAGCGTAAGGTTGATCATCTTACCTTCATGTAAAAATAATCAAGATTCACTGCACTTGGTGTACCAAAGCACCATAAGCACCATTTGTTACGGATAAGGGGAAGTAATAGTTTTTTTGTAAAATGCTATAATTATCTTTTAAATTTACTTACCTACCATCAGTAATTCATACTAAAATATTATTTTAAATTTTCTGAAAGAGGTATTTTTAAGTAATATATAAATATGAAAATATATTATAATTGCTTGGATTTTTTTTATAATATAGAAGAACCTGTCGTTTCTGTGGCATAACTTTATTACAACACATCACAAAACTTGTTAGATTTTGGTCATTGCTGTGTTGGGCCAGGCATGTCTTTTGTAATTTCTACTGTTTCCACCACGTTCATTAAAATGATCATTTTTGTTTTTTTTTTTTTAAAATTTTTTTCTCTTTTTTTTAATTTCCTTTTAGTTCAAGAAGTTAATTAAGTTTAAAAAGTTGTACATAATGAAACATTCACGTTGTTTATTTAAAAAAAATCATTTTTACTATTCAAAATGCAAAAAGGTTCACAATCTCATAGAAAGGATGTAGGATTGGCGAATGGTGCCTACAATTCTTACAGCTTGCTCCGTCGTTAAAGGAAGTATGTTATAGCCCTATTAGAGCTGAAGAAAAATATCGGGAAATCCGGTTATCCTTCTATCCACGGGGATATTTCAGACGAAATCAGAAAATATTATGTCAGAACTCAAGTGAGTTCTTGTTAATACAATACGTTAGCGAGGGAAGTGCTTTTAGCTGTAATAATAATTGTAAGAACTCTATTTAACCCTTTTTCTAGAAATCAGGGTACGAGAAATACTTTTCATCAAATTGCTATTTATATTCATCACCGTGGTTAACTTTTATTTAGTTTTAATTTAAAGACATTCTACGTTCACCGAATATAATTTGTGTTTTATATGGTTATTATTTATTATTAAGTAATCAGCTTTTAGAAAAGTATCAATCTAAGATTTTATTGTGGTAAATTAATTTATAATACTTAAAATCTCGTTAACTCTTAAACACTAAATTTAGACTACTAGATGTTTATTTGTTGCATGTGACATCTTATAACCTCCTTTAAGAAATATGACGAATTGACCTTTATATTATAGAATTTTTATTTTACAGCAGAATTAACTGAATTCTATTTTGTGTATTTTACTTTAGTTCTTCACATTTTTACACAAACTAAAAACACTTAGTAAATAAGGACTAGCGTTTCTATACGGGCTTGTAAGTTCCCTACATTGGTGTAGAGCGGATAGTGGGAAGCGGGACAATTATGGCCTTATAAATTAATTTATAACAAGGACATAAATGTGTTTGTGTAAACTCGAAGGACCTTTTGCGTGTAATCACATCTACACCAATAATTTCCACAATATAAAACATAAAGTATCGATAGGAAAATCAACAGTAAAGAAACTACTCCACTAACCTTGAAGTAGGTATCACATTGGTTCCTCGTATTGGTACAGCGATGGGTGATGGGTTATCAGCGGTTGTAGATATACTTGAAGCACAGCAATCTTTATTCGTAGCTTAGGCGGTGGAATTATAATAATAAATTAGCGGGTTTATTAAATAGGAAATAGCGGGGCGACACGGCGTGCTTGAGAGTGAGCAACTGACTTTTAGTCAAAAAATGCATCTTGCGTGTGACAATTTGACAGTAGGTAGATACTCCGCATATTAGAGACCTGACAACAAATATACATCTTTATATAGGAAATCATTGTACAGGCCCAAACAGTTTCTTAAAAAAAATTGAAAAGATAAATAGGGAAGAAGTATTTCAGCATTTTTTATGTAAGTTTTTTTATGCGTCTTAGAATTCAACATGATAATCCTAATTTAACCGCCAATTATCTCCACCATTTCCCTAATTTCATCCAAAGGAATAACAAACACGTGCATAATATTATTTATTCGATCAGTTTCTTTTAAATTGAGTTTTTTACAGAAAACAGTTTTATTCAAAATTAAGTCGAACAAAAAATAAAGCTATGATACTTCTTTGTTTATTAAAGGGATTCAATAAATTGTAAATACAGGTTCAAAGTAAAATACCGTTGAAATTTTCCCGGAAATCGTAATCAAAATTTCCTTTGAAGTTTTCTTGTTTTATAATAAGTATAATTTCTTTCATTTTCTAATAAAATGAAATTCACGGTAAATGTAATAACGCGTAATTTATTTTTATTTTAAACAAAAATATTATTAAACGTTTGTCTATTTTAATGGAGGTACTTCTCCGTAAGTAGATACATAAATAAAATGTGTAATTTTCAGTTGTTTGAATTTTTTTTTTTTAAATCCAAAATGCGAATATACATTTCCTAACATCAAAAAGAAAATAAGAAATCGTATTCAAAATTTGTAAGGACCTTTTTTGTTAACGAAATTCTGTTTTTTCTATCTCCTGAAGATTTTTTTGGTTACCCGGTAATTCACTTACCTAGACTATATTAAATTGCTTCTCTATATTTTTATTTGATGTGGTTTATGGTAGGTTTACTAAAATTTCCAGTCCATCACTTCTTGATTCACCAATTTTCGCTTCCTAAATCTACAGCTCAGGGAAAATGTTTTAGTTTACTATTGTATTTTTTACAACGTTTAAACGAAAAAAAATATATCCGAAATGACCACTACGGAGCAATGCAATTGTGGCATTGTAATAAACGAGGCTTTAGCCTTTTTACAACAAAAAATTGATATAATGGACGAAATCAGTGTTACGCAAATTTGTGAAAGTCACTTCACTGAGGATGAAATTGAACGAGCCAGGATAACGCTCAACAAGTATGTAAACAATATCATTCCTTCCAGGAGAGTAGGAGAAAATAAGAAAAGGAGAATGATTGCGGACATAATCAAAACATTTAAGGATACAGATCCGTGTGCGTTGCCTAAATTTGCCGTTTTGAATATAAGCAAACTACCGGCTGTCACATTTGATCATGTTGACGTATCTTCATTACTTAAAGATATTGTTATACTGAAAAACGAAGTTCATAAACTTAACTTAGAAAATTCGCTAAAAAACTACGTAAATGTAGAAGAATATACATCACTAAAAATTCATGTCAATAATCTTACAAATAGATTGGAAGAAAAATCAAGGTCAGCTGACATTGTTGACAATAACTCAAACAATATGTTGGCTGCACGGTTAGCTCCATCTAGCGATAAAAATACAAACAATTATCCAATACAACAACCCAATGAAATTAACCAAAGTAAGAAATCAAAAAAAGTACAGAAAACTTTTGCAGATGTTGCTAGCGCTAGCTCCTCTACAACGGAAAAAAAATTTAGTAATTGCTAATACAGATTACCAATCAAATAGTCAATGGACCGAAGTACAGAGACCGAATAAAAAGAAGACATTTAAATACTCGGGAAAAAATCAAGTTATGGGTAGTGACGAAACAACTAAATTATCTGCAGTACAACGAATGAAATACATTTTAGCCACACGGCTGAATAATGAAACAACCAGCGAAGAAATAAAAAATCACTTACAATTGCACGGTATCGACGCAGTTATATACGAACTTCCCACTAAATCAGGGGAGTATAAAGCATTCAAAGTTGGAGTTGTAGAAGCCAAATACGACAAAATAATGGACGGAAAAATATGGCCTAAATTTTCGATTATCCGAAAATATTATTTTCGCTCATCCGCGGCAGTAAACCCGCTAAGAGACCTAGAAACAACTCTTAAAAATTAAAATGGATAATCTCCTTAAAATTGTATCTTTTAATTGCAGATCAGTACGCCCGTTCGGAAAAATATATTAGAGACTTATGTTGTGAATACGACGTGATTTTACTTCAAGAAACATGGCTTCTTCCGTCCGATATTAAATTCTTATCCAACATTCATCCTGAATTTTCCAGCTTCGGCACATCAGCTGTTGACTTGTCCAATGGATTATTAGTTGGACGTCCGTATGGTGGGGTGGGAATATTATGGAAAAATGTTTTCAAGGTATCGATCTTAGAGAATGGGGATCCAAGAATAGCTGCGATTGAAATAGAAACTTCTAGTGGAACTTTACTAGTGATGACAGTATACATGCCGACAACTCTCTATAGAAAATTTACCTGAATTTCTAAGTTGTATAGGAAAACTTAATGCTATTACGAGTGAAAGAAATGCCACAAACACGATTATTTTGGGAGACTTCAATGCTGACCCGAAAGCACTATTTGGGAGAGAACTAAATGCATTCTGCTCAGAAGAACATTTTCTCTTGTCTTGATGTACATTGCCTTCCAGAGAACTCATTCACATACGTGAGTGACGCACACGGTACGGTGAAATGGCTCGATCATTGTCTTATCAGTGAGAATCTAAAATCATCCATAAGGGAAATTAAGATTAAATATGATGTGGCGTGGTCGGATCACCTACCTTTGGAAATTAAATTAAATATTGATAACATTCCAAAGGTGGAAGAGAGACCCGCCACCTTGAAGGACCCCGCCAGGTGGAATCCTAAAACAAGTGAGGATCTGAAGAAATATACACGCCTGGCAGATACGAAGCTGCGGAATATTTTAATTCATAACTCCATCGCATTATGCCCCGACGAGCAATGTGAAAACTTGCTACATAAAAGAGATATAGATACTTTTTACAAAAATATTACTAACGCTCTCCGAGAAGCGGCAGCAACTGCCTTTAGAAGAGACTTGAAAATTCGAACTAGACATATTGTCCCAGGGTGGAACAACAGAGTATCGAACGACTATTCAGAATCTAGGCGAGCATTTCTCGACTGGATAGTGGCAGGTAAACCTAGATCAGGAGAAACATATGAATCAAGAAAGAAGTTAAAAAAAAGTTTTCAAAACTCTCTTAAACATTGTCAACGCAACTTCACAAAAATGCAAATGGATAGTATGGCAATTGCCCTACAAAAACAAGGACTTCAAAAAGTTTTGGAATAAATCTTCAGCAATAGTTAACAGAAAAACGAAAATGCCTCTATGCGTAGACGGAAAAACGGGAGATGTCAACATAGCTGGAGTATTTAGGGAATATTTTTCTGCGACATCAGGATATAAAGATGGTAAAAAGGCCTAATCTTTCTTGCTTACCAGCTAAGTTTAATGGACGTGTTGAGATAAGCAGTTCAAACATCATGGCGGCTATAAAGCAAATCTCGACGGGAAAAACAGCCGGACACGATAGCATTATGATAGAACATATTAAGCACGCTGGTCCAGGTATGACTGAATGTCTTCTTGTTTTATTTTCAGCTATATTAAAGCATTGTCACTTACCAGAAGACATGACTAAAACCTGGGTCATACCTCTGATCAAATCTGGGAAAACTGAATATGTCAGATAAATCAAATTATAGACCTATTTCCTTAGCCACCATGTTCTCGAGAGTTTTTGAAAAGGTAATTTTAAATATTATATCTGACAAACTAAAAACAACAGATAACCAATTTTGGTTTCAAGGCCAACCTATCTACCAGTATGGCAATCTATGCAGTCAAACAAACAGTTGCTTACTATAAAGCTGGAAAAACTAATACGTATGCATGCTTTCTAGATTTAAGTAAAGCGTTCGATCGTGTTGATCACTCCATACTTTGGAAGAAAATGGAAAATAGGGGGATCCCATCAGTAGTTATAAATAGTCTAGCTGTTTGGCATACACAACAGGAAAATATTGTAAAATGGGAGGGAGCCGTCTCATTACCGTTTTATTTAAAATGTGGAGTTCGCCAGGGAGGGTTCATGTCTCCTGACCTTTTTAATGTCTACATGGATGACTTAACAAAACTTTTAAATGCAACCAATATTGGATGCCATATATACGGAGCGTGTGCTAACAATGTTAGCTATGCTGACGATATGGTTCTACTGTCCCCATCAATAAATGGAATCCGTGTGTTGCTTAAGATATGTGAAGAATACGCGAGCGAACATAATATGGCGTACAACGCAAAGAAATCAACAGTGCTTATTTTTAAAACACTCAAAAACCGACTGCCGAATCTACGCCACCGCCACCGGTTTACCTAGAAAATAATATCTTAACAATATCGAGCAAGGTTATGTATCTTGGCCACGTACTTGCAGATGATAATAGAGACGACTCAGATATCGAAAGGCAGAGGAGGGCCATCTGCGTAAGGGCATCGATGTTAGCGAGACGCTTCACACTGTGTAGTGATGATGTGAAAAAAATTCTTTTTTACATCGTACCTAACATCGATGTATACTGCTGAGCTGTGGACCGGATACACTCAGGCTGCATGGAACAAGCTGAGAGTTGTCTACAACAACGCATACAGACAACTCTTTGGGCTACCCAGGCACTGCAGTGCATCCGGAATGTTTACCACTGGACGCGTTAATTCCTTCCCGGCCCTCCTCCGTCAAAAGATCTGGAGCCTGTGGCAACGCCTAAAGACGACAAAAAATGCCCTTCTACAAGCCACAGCAGGGTGGATCCACTCGCCAATTTACAAAAGGTGGCTTCTAATGCTGAAGCCACCCTAGAAAAAAAAAACAAAAAAATATTTTAAAAAAATACGATACTTATTATGTTGTGTATTATTTTATATGAACCTAACTGTAAGTGTATTATTTTATATGAACCTTGGAGGCTTGCACTCACCACCTCAAGGTTTGGAATAAAAACATATTATTATTATTATATAAACGTACCAAAAAAATGTGTTTTTTTTGCACGTATCATGAAACACTTAAAAAAAAAACTTATTTCGAAAATTACAAAGCCAGCTTTTTCCTTTTTAAACCCTATGTAAAAGAATATTAAAAGCTGCGCAAAAATAAACTTAAGAAATAAATTATTTTTACTTATCCCATGAAATTAAGTACTAACCTCAAAATATAATGATAGATAATTAGAATGTTGAAATTCTTGTTGTTTTCTCAAGGAATTTTGTTTGTTTAAATTAAAGTTTACTGGTATGTTACAATTTTTAAAAAATCATTTTCATTTTAGATGTAATATTACATTAATGTTTATTTAAACAAAATTATCATAAAGTATTTATTTAAAGTAAATGCTTAGTTTATAAATATCATACTATTCTAAAATTATCATTTTCTATCTCTATATTAAAAAAACATTTAAAATATTACATAATGTTAGTTTAGTTTTGGATCTTCCCTCACACAATTTTTTGTTGTTATTTTAGAATAGTTACCCTGTAAGGAGTAAAAGTGCATCGGCAAGTAAAAACGAAGTAAAGTATGGACGAAACTAGACGTAGATATAAACTATATCTGGATACCTATATAAGATAAGCACGTTGCGTTAGTATATGGATAAATAATGGGTCTGTAGGAAGTAAAGTTAGACAAGTTGACTCGAACTTTGTATCCACACTACTTGTTGGCAGAAACAACGACAAATGTGCACAGTTTTCCTATTGCATTACCTAATTCCTCTGGGAATAAGGATGCAATTCACCAAGGGATTTTGTTATTCCACAGCAGGTTTTGTTAATGTGTTCTCACCAAAAAACCTTACTCAGCAAACAAAAATGTAAACCAATTTCTTCTTGGTTGCTAACGGCTACCAAATATCTAAAACCCTTAGATGGTACTAATTTTGAAAGTTAAACTGCGTTTACTCAAGAAATAATGTAAAGTTCATTGAGTTTTCATCTGTCACCAATTTATTTATATTGTTAACTCACGTATTATTTACCAGTGTATATTTTACGAAATACTATAAAATAATATATAAATCGGGAGAAAGAGGATGTTTCTTGGAATCACACTGTAAAAATTATTGTCGATCTAACAATGTCATGTCTCCCAAATAATGTTGAAAAATTCTGTTCGTTTTACCGAAATAAAAGTCATAGACGAAATTAATATTATTATTATTCTGGAAGTGTGATGTGTAGGTACAAAGTAACATATTACACAACAAGGTAGAAAAAATATGGGTTCACCAAGGATATTTAAATACTAGGGTTTAAAAAATAATAATTTACTTGTAATATGGAAATAGGTATGTATATAGATGCCTAGTAGCGCTTTAATGTTTGTGTTGGCTATTTTTTATTCCTTTTTACAACCATTGAAATGAAACAACTTCATTAGCGCTGCTGTTGGCTAAAATTGCTGAAAACGTAGGATTTATATCCTCCCCTTAGCCTTTTTAGGCAACAAATCTTTCTTGTTCACAATCCAGAGGTTAATTAAGCACGTTTGTTGGAGAAATATATTTTATTATTTACGCACTTTGGTAAGTTATTGCGCTGATTTGTCTGTTTAGAAGTTTCTGCTTAATTACAAACCTTTGTTCGGCATTGTTTATTAATTTTCGTTACTCTAGAATAATTGTTATGTGTGCAGTAATCAAGAAAAGAGATTACTTCAGCAGAATTGTATTCGTATATTCAAATAATATAAGGCCTCCTTTGAGCCACGATATAACCACCAGCAAGTTTATAAACCTAAACTAATTTGATTTTAAGCTTATTCTGTCAGCTGTCAGTCCCAAATATATATTTTCAAAATCTTAAAAGGCACTAATTTTAAAATCGTTCATGTGAACGAGAACATCACAAATAATTGAAATGAAGCTTCAGAAAATGATATAAAGATTATTATCTTATTTATAGGAGCTGGTGGCCTCCGCGACGTCCGAGTAACAGTCCCCGAGGCAGCTGCTGCAGGAGACACGGTGACCCTGAGCTGCCGGTACGACCTGGAGCAGGACGCGCTGTACAGCCTCAAGTGGTACCGGGGCCGCGAGGAGTTCTTCCGGTACATCCCCAAGGAGCTGCCCCACACCAAGGTCTTCCCTCTGCCCGGAGTGGATGTAGACGTAAGTAATCAGTACTTACTCCGAGTAACAGTCCCCGAGGCCGCTGCAGCAGGAGACACGGTGACCTTCATTCCACACAGCTAGAAGTACATGCAATGTCGTGATATGTATCCAGAATATAATATAGTAATAAGTCTTACAGGCTGAATATTCCACAGTTGGGGAGATCCGGTCCCTCGGCGGTGGTACTCCGCTCCGTGACGCCGCCCATCTCTGGCCGCTACCGCTGTGAGGTGTCGGCGGATGCGCCTTCTTTCCACACAGCTATGAAGACGAGCTACATGCACGTTGTTGGTAAATTATTCCTTTTTATTAAAAAAAAAAAAAGTCTTTCGTATTGGCAAAGTGAAGAAGAAATAACTTGTTTTTTTAATCCTGAAACTTTAGTTGATGGATTTATAATGAAATTACTTGATGTAATTCTAGTGTTTATAAAAAAGGAAACAGTTTTCTTTACGAAGTAGACTGGAGAGCACTTGAGCTCGCTGCGAGTTCCGTCTCTCTCCCCCTGCCCGGCCCTATTGTGCTCGAGAAAGGGATAGGATACAGTAACTGGCCGTTTTATACTGTAAAGTAAAATAACATGACTCCGCGGAAAGTCACTTCTGATCTTTACAACAGGCCAAAGTTCCTGGCTGTGGGCCAACCTACTTCATCCAACTTTCAAGCAGAAAACTACCCTAAAGAGAATGACTATGATTTTCTGATAATATTTCAAATTACAAAGAAAAGAATATTAAAACAAAAGAAATCCGCGTAAATTTTGTACATTTCAGTACGAGATACAAGAAGGCAGTAGGTACTTCATCATATTCTGACAGAAAGGCGTTCAGCCCTCATCACTTCCTGGTAGATTACAATGATACGTAATTACGTGTTGCTGACGAAGGATTCTACTTAGCATTACTCCCTCCGAAAGAATAAACCTGAATCTTATTATACAACCAACATGGTGATTACAGCTTTTGTACGCGAAAATACTTTATTTTTTACGCGTTTTATTTTAGCTACACTTTCATCAATCAACTGAATTATTCGCTTCTCGGGGATGAACATAAAAATTTACTTCCGTCATATTTAGAAATGTTTTGCTTAGGTATTATCGTATTTCGAATTTTCAAGTAATATTATTTTATTTTAATTTACGAAGAGCGAGGGGCGAGCATTATTTAGATATGTATATTATCATAGAACACTTGCGTTCTTTAGGTAACTTCTTAACGCTTCTACAATGAAAATTAATTGATTTGGTTTATTTAACCCCTGAAGAAGAATGGTCAAAATAAGTATTTTTTGAGTCCTCAATAAGCCAGAGGACCCAATAACAGGGAAACAACACCTAGGACCAAGGTACTATAAACATGAAAGTCCAGTGCCTTATATATTACACTATGGAGACCACTGAAAAATAAGAATACAAAAAATATTTTTATTTTTATGACAAATTTAATTTCAATAAAGCGTAAAATAAAATAATTTCATTTTTGTATTGTACGTGGCTTATAAAATATTCGATGTTATTTTTTCTCATTTAAAACACTTTCTCATATACGATAAATATTTTGTATTTGCTTTATATAAACACAATTTCGATAAAAGGTTTCTTAATTCAATGATTCCATATCCTTTGTTTACGGCGTATGTTTACATTTACTTCTGTTTACCGGGAAAATAATTCTTCGGCATAAAAATATTCAATTTTTCGTGACATTTTCCTCCGGGGGCAGTTTATCTTTTCCACTCTTTCTCTTCCTCTCTCTCCTAAATCCGTCTCCTCCTCTCCTACTATACAGTGGTACTTGTTCTTAACAAAAACACTGTATCTCATATTTCAAACTAAATATTTCGTTTTAGTTTTTACGTTTATTTTAGTACCTTTTGAAACAAATGAAAAAAATAATATTAACTCAATGTTTGTAGCACTCGCTTTGTAGTTTTCCATAATTATGAAATTAAACAACTTTTGTTTTAAAAACTTCTTTTTATTTTATTGTTTTTTTTATTAGTTGACAGATTTACAACGTTGTATTTATAGGTAACTACATCCCAATGCACCGATCATGTGTTTCTCTCCCGACTTCACTCCCCTCTTCATCCCTTCCCAGTGCCTGGTCAACCACTTCAACATTTTTAGTTAGCGACTTATTACTTCATTTTAAATTATTATTATACAAAGCCTTGATGAAGGAGTAGTGTCTCCGAAAACGGTTGGCGTGTCAAAAATATTTTTTTTAAAGTAGTTTAAAACAAAAGTTTAATTTCATAATGAAAAATAATAGATGAACAAAGTCACAAAATAACGTGAATATCAATAATCGGAGTAAGGCTCTTATAAAGCGTCAGGTAACTTTATTATAATAATATATTTAGGTATGTTATATGATTTTTTGACTCGTGAATATCGGCCCACAGGTTTTGTTACTAATTCATTCCTTTTATAGTGTTACCTACGTAAATTTTGTAGAAAAAGTACAGAAAAGCAACGAATATTTACTTAATTTTGGTTGATGTATTCTCAGCCGGGAAAGTTAATATTCGCAATACCTGGCTGGTAAAACCTGACATCCTCTTACCACTCTCAGCTCTATGGACAAGACAGACATTAAAATTTAATGAAATAATATCGGGTGCTGCATTCGCAGCCGAAACTGTAAATTTGCGCTGTCTGATTTTAACACTTTTTTGTTTTGGTGTTTGTAGCCTATGTAGATGCCATTTGCTGCAGATATGCACCATTTGATCTGCAGCATTATTTTATTTCATGGTGCCAATTTTCATAAATGTCAGGTGCTGCGTTTGCAGCTAAGACTGCAGATCCGCAACGTCTGATTGGCAAACCCTGGCATCATCTCTCGCTCATCACCACGCTCATGGAGGCGGAGAAGAGAGCGTTAAATGAAGTGTAACACACCAGTCACATCACCGTTCCTACATTTATGTGTCTCCAATGGAATAGAAGAAACTGCAATGGGCTGGAGACAGGGGAGGTTGGGAATGTTCGTGGCGTAAAGAATATTTCTACATTTACTTTGTCTCGGAGATGGAGAACGGTTTGCGAAATCAACTAAAAAGGTGGATATATTTATAGAAGGGTAATTGTAACTGCGACAGAAATTTAAACTTATGATGATTTTTTTACCTGAATTGAGGCGTCATAATGTTTAAATCGTTTAATTTTTTATGATTTTGTAAATAATCTCTTGGGTACGTAACAAACTTTTATTTAATACTTTTTTTCTTTTTTTGTTTTTTATATGCAGATGCATATTTTTACTTTTATTTTGTTATTATGTATTCTTTTATATGAACCTTAGAGGCTTGCACTCCCCACCTCAAGGTTTGGAATAAATTATTATTATTATTATTATTATTATTATTATCGTATTGTTATCAATTGATTTATTTATAGATCCTTTAATACATATTTTAACACAATACTATCAAACCGGGTTGTAATCAAGTGATAGAATCGGAGACTCCGGATTAGAATCTCTAGGCTTGAATCCCACTCCAGCACAATTTGTTTCCTGCTTTCTGGCACAGTTATTTCCAACTATTTGACAACAACCGTCTTGTAGGGGTGCAAATAAATATTCTCAATAAATATTCGTTGAATGTAACGTTTTGGAATGCCAAGGACACCTGCCTGTTTCCGAATAATTCTTGAGCATTAATTGAATGTAAATCTTCGACGATTATTAGAAAGGGAGCAATGCCGTCTTTATAACCATTAGAAACAACGTCACAAACACCCAGGCTTATGAAAAATCACTTTAGATTTTTGTGTTCTCACCGGGAATCGAATCCGGAACCTCCATATCGTGTGTCCAGTTCCGTAGCCATTACGCTACGTACCGTATTAATTTCATTTTCTACTGTACTTTTGGTTTATATTATTGTGTAATTGATATCTTGCCATTAAGAGTAACTAATACTAGGAATATTGCAGAGGTGCCATCCGCGCCCCCTTCCCTGGAGTCCGAGCGCCCCCGCGTGTCCCCCGGAGACGTACTGCGGGCGCGGTGCTCCGCCCCTGCCTCGAACCCCCCCGCCAACCTCACGTGGATACTCAACGGACATATCGTGAGTATAACTTCCTTAACAGAGGCCCTTGTCTAATATTTTAGGTAAATAATTCTCAGTCGATTGGTGAATCATTCGGTGTCAAACATCAGGATAAAATTATCGTTTCGTATAAGTATAGGGAGTTACAAATAATTTATTAATACCACTTTTCTTCACATGTCTCATTAGCCTAACCTAACCTAACCTTACCCGTAAGTGGAAATGCAAAGGGTGTCAAACTCTTCGTTTAAATTACGAGAAGTTAAATAACACTTAAATTATAATGGAAATACATTTCTCCACTCGAAAGAAAGTTATTTACGCAAATTGATTATAAGTTAAACCATGAATTTCAATCACACCGCCACCGTAGACTGTAGCTGTAGATATTCTCCTTGAACGAATGAGTGGATAATTTTTAAGACATAACCATAGAATAAAGAATACATATTCTTAGGAAATAACGAAATGATTACCATGACTCGTGTTTTTTTTCTCTTGCAAAGAAAAGGAAGATATTATAAAGCCGTTTTATTTTGTAGTAAATAATGATTAAATGAATGTGTTTTAGGCCATGTAAAAATTAGCAGAAGTTGGTGTACCTAAATGAATATAAATAGAATGCAATTAAGTGATGAAACCCGAACGAGGAGCACTCGTTGGGGTAGGTAAATAGGGGTTGGAAGTAGACTGATAAGAAAGAAGACGTGTTGTCTCTGACTCCTTCCTGTTGTTTAGCTGGGGGTCTCTGTTGGACGCTGGAACCAGCCAGTGTGGCTACACTACTAGAGTATTTGTACAAAATGGTATTTGTCTGTAAATATTTGCACCTGGTTGGGCAATGCGTTCGTTTCATGTCGGTTTTGTGCAATACAATCATCTGAACGTACGTTTATCAGCACACTGCAGAATGCAACTCCGCTTAGTGGAGCTGCGTCAGAAGAAGTGTGGGGGAGAAAAATTTAACAATAATCATCGGGATAGGTGAATAAGAAACGATAAATTGGTTTGATCGTAGGTACATATATGTGTTAGATAATGTTCTATCTCCGCCTACTCAAACGCGAGATGTTAGCCAGTCATTTTTTTTTTTAAGAAATAGAAATAGAAATAATCATAACTTAAAAATAATGCCGTTCCGATAAACCGCAATTTTTGCAGTTTATCATCGGGTGCCATTAACCAAAATTATAAATTTATCATAGAAATATATACAACAACATAAAGTTATAGAAAAATTACTCAAGTTTTAAGTATTTAAGAAATATTAAAAAAGTTTACAAAACATAAAAATACAAAAAAAGATAGAGATACGAGAAATATATACATTGCTAAAACCGTTACACCAAATTATGGTGAATCAATACAAAGTAGTTCTGTCTTCCAACCAATCTCTCAGTGTAAAAAAAAATTATTCACGGTAATACATGATTTAATTTCATTGGGCAACATATTGAAAACTTTTGGAATTAAATATTCCAATGTTCTCTGTCCGTACTTGTTTTTAATCTTGGGCACAATTAATCCTTTCATGGATGTGAATCTTGTTAGATATATGTGCTCTAATTTATTTTTATATGCGTTGTCAAACATATGTTGACAAATGATTCTATTCTACAGTAATCCCTTAACAGGTAATACTTTTAAATATTTAAATATTATTGGAACATTATGGCTTTGACTAAATATATTTGGTGGTACAATTAATTTGGCAAGGGCATTTTGAACGTTTTGAATATGTTTAATGCTAGTTGCACATGTATGTCCCTAAGCAGTGGTGCCATATCTTATAACTGAATAATATGTAAAATAGATAAGTACCTACTTAGGATTTGCAAAAGATTCGTATCGATTAGATTTTTATGTGAAGAACATTTCTTAGTTGAATCAGATAATTTTATTAAATTAAAAATGGTATTTGTACACAGTAAATAGTTATGTTATCTTGATGTATGAAAAAACTAATAACATACAAATAAAATTGTTACGTAATCAGAGTTGCTCCTCGGTTTTTTTCTAAACACAACATTTTACCCCAAGAAAACCTTTCGAAATATAATAAGAGCGCCAGTACTGAGTTTCCCAATACTTCTCGTACCTTCTAAATTCTTGAACAATTTTTTGTTGTACTGTTAGTACCTACACGCGCTGTTGGTGTATATTATGAACCTACCCGTAATCTGCGAGCGGAGATTTGTAAATAGGAATATGTATTTCCAGGTCTGTGAGGAAACACCTAAAATGGATTTTCTGCCACCTCAATTCAACTGCAAGCTCAGTGAGCGATATATTATAACATGTACATTATATTATATTTTATTGCATAATAATAAAGCAAAGACACCATTTCATATTGGTACAAGTACAATACAATAATCGTCAAGAATATTATTCGATTTCGCTGCTATAATCCGTCCCCATTTTTATCAAAAGAACAGTTTCATAAGATAAGTTATTTTTTAAATAAATCAAAAAAGAATTTCCCAAATAATATTTTTTTAGTTTAACTATTATCCTTTATAGATAAAATCTTTGAAAAATCATTTTTTGTCGACGGATAAAGTCGATAGAATGAAAGTCATCGGAAGCTTTTAACTGAATTTTTGCAAGAACACAACCGCTCAAGAGATGCGTAGGCGAAGCAAGCATGAAATCACATAGTGATAGCAGCAGGCCAAGAGTTTAATTTCAGATACGCGTGATGGTTAATTAGTGACTTAATAAATTACTGTTTATTTGATAAAAGTTCCACTATATGCACTATTCAATGGTTCTGTGTGTCATCATGACAAAGTAAAGTAATAAGATACATGAAACATTACTACACCAAGTGCAGTGTATCTTGATTTTTATTCCATGAAGGTAAGATGATCAGTGATACACTTCATTACCAGACTAAGGTATCACACATGAAATATTAATACGAAAATCACGAGTAAATAAATATTTCATGTGGACCCTTACAGAAATCGAACCCGCGACCTCATTTAAGGTGGCTAAATGCGTTACCACTATGCCACGAGGTGGACATTACTATGAAAGCCTTTCTTTATGTACATTCGTCGAGAACTTCATTATGCCATAAATTATTGCTCTCCGTCAGAGAACTTTATTATTGCCAAACTTTCAACCTACCAACTTGTACTTACGGATTTTATTAACTCTTTTATGATCTCTTTCATATTTATTTATGTTTATCAAATCAAAGATTATTGTGATCGAAACGAATTTTCTTGTTTGTATAAGAATTATAAATTACAAGTTTGAAAACGAATGTGACCCGCAATAAAACATAATTGAATATACTATAACCGCATTTCTATTGAGATATTTCAACCCTTGTAGTTCATGGGTTCTGAACAATAGGCACGTAAATCAGTTGGTAGACTATTCTTATTATTTTTGTTCTCGCAATCTACTACTAAAAGGATTCATGTGAATATGGATTCACAGTATTCATAAAAATTAAAAATTATTTTACTATGCATTGTTAGAATGTGAAATAATATATAATATGGAAAAATCTAAACACCTCCTTGAAGCGATGAATTCTGTTTTTTTGTTATTTTTTTTAAATAAAATTTTCTCTGTGTTTAAAGTTATGCAGATGCATATATTTTTTTTTTTTTTTATTCTTATTTTGTATGTACTTACTTTTTTATATGAACCTTAGAGGCTTGCACTCCCCTCCTCAATGTTTTGAATATTATAAAGAAAAACAGAAAAAACAACTGTTGTTTATTATTAATTCTTATTACTATAAACTACTTGTTTCAGATAAATGGCACAACCTTGGAGCATTTTGCGACAGGGAACATCATTGAAACCAATATCGTTAAGTCCTCCAGCTACCTCCACAACTCCGTCGACAACAGCACTCATGATGACCAGTTCCAGGATCCAAACGTCTCCAAGGCGGCAAGGAATAACGCAACCATGAGTGAAGCACCCAGAGGGTGGAGCCCTGACATGCTGAAGGACTTGTCTTCTGAACAGAGGGTGCAGGATGTGAAGAAGAGGAGTGTGTCTACTCTCGTGCTGGGGGTCCAAGCGGGGTTCCTGAGACAAGGGGCGCTGAGGCTGACCTGTAGGGCTAGCCTGTTCGGGCTGTACAACGCCCAGGCTGAGCTTTACCTTACTACGGAGAGGCCCCAGATGGCCCCCGTACTGGTCCTTGCCACCGGACACACGCACAGCCGTTAGTATTTTTTTTCATCGATAATTTTCAGTAGTCTAGAATAAAATATTTCGCATGTATTACCTTGGACTGGGGCTGAATCTATGACTGATTATCTTACCTTCTAAAAAAATACTCTTTACTTGGTACTCCTATCCTATCCTATGCACCATTGGGTGTGGATAAGGGAAAGGGAGAGAAGGAGATCAAGAAGTGTCCGCCTCTTAGTGTAATGGCCACAGTAAGCAGTCACACTAAAAAGAAATATGTCATTTAATTTAAATAAATTTAAAATAATTCGCTATACGGGATTTCTATGTCGGCGTCGCGTCGACAGTATATAGTAGTTATCGGAAGAATTATTAATGTATTAATGGTTATAATATGAGCTATTAGGATGGTTACGTTAATAATTCTATAATCCTTAAGAACTTTCAATTTAGTTGGTAGAATTATACTAATTATATTCATTTTCCCCTTACTAAAATGAATATTTTTTTCAGGTGCTTCTTTTCCCTACAGCAGATTTGGAGTAGTTATAAACATATTCATCACCTGGATTTTAAGTCGGTAAACATATTAATAATTATATTTAAGATTGTTTAAGGTAATCTGAACTGACAAGTATGTAAATAAAAATTATTGTTTTTTAATAAATAGAAATTATCCTATTTTATTTTATTTTCCTTGATAAAATGTAAAGCAATAATCGAAATGAACAATGGGTATTAATTTTATTATAAGTGCGTAAATTCTTTAATCTGTTTCCTTTTTGAGGTCCTAAATATAACTAGGAAATTTTGAAGGATACTGTTTTTGTATTGTATTGTATCGTTAGTATCTCTTTGTTTTTTGTGTTTGTAAATAATATCGTAGTAAAAAAATGTGAGCAATTTAATATCTGCGTGATTAAAAATGTTCATATGAATAATTAAACTATGCATAAAATGCAATAAATTGTATCTACATTCTGCAAATTTAAATTATTTGTATCAATCAAGAAAAAAACGTTTATTTCCGAGGTGTAAGTAAATAATTTTTCATATGGTTTATAGTAGTATAAAAAAATATCCGTTTACCGTTCTATAGTAGACAGATATCCAATCTTAAATTTATATCATATGTGGCCAACTTTTCGATTATATTATATACTTTCGCTTTTTTATTTACATGAAAATGACATGTTTTCATTTCATAAACTACGAGAATGATGTATTTTTTATTGCCATTTCAAAATGTTACAAGGCATTGGTTTGTGCAATGTAGACGCGTGAAAAGCTTTGAAACAGACTGGTGAGCGAATTGTTAATAATATCGATTATCTACCTACTCTATTTAATTTGTTAAATAAATAGTTATTAATATTAACATAATTATGTACATATTGTATGTCGTTTCATAGATAAAGTATTTAAATACGAACTTGTACAAAAGCTTCAACAAAATAGACGTTATTATTGTGCTCCTTTTTACTGTTAAAATATTTTGAATAGTCACAATTATTATTGGGTGTACATTTTAGTAATTTCAATTGTTATTCAATTATTTATAATAAAAACGTACATACATTAATGTAGAAAATATACTGATTGACATGAATATATAATAACGATGTATATGTTGTTTCAATAAATGGGTAGTTAAATAAAAAACGCATTTTACTACATCTATATTAGGCACTTTTGTTCATTTCTTCAGCATATTAAATGTAAAAAGAAACAGAGAACAAAAAACGTTATCTGTTAAATGTTGATGATTTATTCCCATGGTAATATTTAACAGAGATCATGTTCATTTGTATAACTTAAGTTTTATTTAACTAGTTTCCTTATAAACTTAATTTTCCTCAGCCTTTTCTTTTCTTGTATGAAAGAATACGCAATCAATAGAACCTGACATTTAACATCAATATTCCATCCGCATTAATAAAATATCAAAATGAAGAACGTAAAAAGGTTACCGGGAAAGCATTCCATTTACGGTGGGTGCAGCGACCCTCTCAGTCGTATGGGGGAGGTTTTGTTTTCTCACGGTCGTGGACGTCTGAAGCGAAGCAGACGATAAGTAAACATATTGTGGAACGCCCTCGACTGCCAAATATCAACACCAAGTAACTACTTTCCCTTATCCGCACCCAATGGTGCTAAGGGCACTGCATTGGTACACCCAGTGCAGTGATCGCTTTATTACATTAAGGTAAGATAATAAGTATTACTCTTCAGTATCAGTCCAAGATATCACACATGAAATATTAATATGAAAATCACATGTAAATAAATAATACTCCTAGTAAACGATTTTTTGTCTGATTCGTAGTTATTTGTCCTTTCACTACTACTGCTTTCTCTTATTAGAGCCTAATATTGTATAGGGCACTGCATTGCAACACCAAGTGTAGTGTTTCTTGATTATTTATTGGCCATGCAAGGTAAAACATATTAGGTGCGCTGTGGTCTTTGTGGGAAGCACAGAGGTGAGGCAACGGACGCAACGTCCCTTGATATTGACTGTTATCTGGCCTAGGCATTTCGGCTGGCTGGGCCGTGTTAAGCTACTACGTATTCCTCCCGATAACAAATCAATACATCTTATGTCTTTCAACTCAACTTAAATACACCAAAAATGTATATTTTACTTTAAATATCTAATACGTTGTTATTGTACTGTTTTGTTTTTTGGCCTTCCTGGACATTTTCCGTTAAAACGCTTACTGGGTTTTGAAACAGTATTTCGTGCAGGGTGCAGGGTGGCAAACAACACAAACCCTTGAGTTTAGCTACCCTGACCAGAGTTGTATGTACTTTTGTTTACGTGGTAAGTGCCTTAATTGTATTATTTGCTTGCAATGTTTGAAGAATTGTGAACAAATTCGAGTTATCAGAATCGAACATTTTGCTGAAAATAATGGTAATTCTTTTATTTAATAATTAATTCTAAAGGTCTTTTTAATATTTTTGAGCGTAATTTCATTACGACAGTTTGGTTAATTTATCTTTTTCGTTTTCTTCTTCTTTATCAGTCATTGTTCATCTACTACTGGACATAAGTTTCCCTCGCGTTGGTCTACTGTTTTCTGGCCATCTGGATCCTGCTGTACTTTTTATATGGTCTGTCTATAGTCTTGGTGGTCTTCCTACTGGTCTCCTTGCAGCTCTAGGTCTCCAGTTAAGCAGGCATTTCGTCCATCAGAGTATAGAGTTAGGTAAAAGTGCATAATAACTCACTTTAGGTAAAATCTACAAACTCGATAATCATAAAGCCTTTCTTTTTCTATGCAGTACGATGAAATATGACAGAAAAGAAATAAATAATTTCTCCGAAAACCGTGGCTCGAAATTTAACTGTTACATAATATTATTTTTTAAATTTCTTTTGACGGCATCGCATCGCATACATTTTTACGTATATTTTTACACGAGGATATGATAAATAACATATGAATCGATATTCCAAAATATAATTTTTTTAAATCTCTACGAACTAGGGTCATTTACATTGAAAAATCTGTATCAATGAATATTATGACGAAATTAAACTACCAATGAGTGCCCACATGACTTCTAGTATACAAAAGAATTACATCACCATCATCATACCATATCCGCTCCCTATGTGGAGCATATGAAATCCACAAACTACCTCCAGGCCAAGCGATCGGATAAGAAATACACAATAAAATTTAGAAAATTACTACTTCTCTATATTCTTTATATCAATCGTATTAAATTTAACCATCCTGTATATTGTTATGCCAATGCACCCACCCTTAGTACCTACTAAATGTTCCTGTCCTCGCTTTTATAAATCACAAAGGGGGGGGGGGTTGGTGGAGATTCATCCAAAAACATTTGGCCTGATGCCTCGGGCTACAAAACCAAAATTACGCAGACATGTATTCTTCCGACTAGCAATCACGTAAGTACCTACTAAATATGTTAGTATAATATCATATACCTTGAATAATTTTAACAATTTCACGATAGTAACATAAAAACATTAAGAAATTATAACTTTCTTACAAAATAGGTAATACCTTTAATTTATCTAGTCTACCATATAATTTATTGCCATAAAAGTCAGTAACTGCGTTTTACACATGCATTAATTTAAATAAAAATACAACATCCAGCTATAATAATCAAATCGTTCGTAATTACTTTAATTTTGAATTTTCTATAAACTCTAGCAGGACAAAAAGTTACATATAATATTCCCCATCTAAATGAAGCTTAATGTAGCAGCTAAATAAAAAAAGAAGATAAATTTTTAAGTTTATTGTGACTATAATATTTTTGTTTAAACAGTCATAATCAAACATTTTAATGTAGACGAATTCTTATAACCATTTTTATAAAGGAAAATGGCGTCTTCAAAATAAATGTTGATCCGATAAGTCTATTTCGGTACTGAAAAATAAGTCGTTCACTTGGTTCGTTCGCCTTGGTCATTTCCAACAATTTTCCTATTTCCTCTACCCTCTACCCCTCCCTCAGCATTCCCCCCAGCCCTGTTCTATAAGATAAGTTTCCTGCATTTTCCAAGAATGGTCACTTTAGCGATCGAAATCTTTCCCGTCGACTAACTTGAAATAATAGAATGCAAAATGCCATATTTAATCTTGATTTATGACCTAACTTATACCTTACGTCGAGAGTTCTGATTTCTGATAGTAGAAAGATATTTTCAAAGTTTTCAAAGAATAAAAAAAACATTTCACCTTTTTTGTTTAAACAAGATATTATCAATAAGCTTTATAACCTAGAATTTCAACAGTTAATTATAATGATATTGAAGGAATGCAGTACAAGCTTATCATCAAACCATCATTTTCGTAATACTACTATTACTTTCCCTTCGCACCTTATGGTGCATAGGGCACTGCATTGGTACTCCGAGTGTAGTGTATCTTGACCACTTTTTACTACACGAAGGCAAGATGATCAGTCTTACGCTTCAGTACCAGTACATGAAATAATAATATGAAAATCACATGTAATCGTTATACACTGTGTACTTCTCTACGTGTCCTAAATAAAGTAATCGTAGCGCACACAGCGCGTGGTTACCACACTATTTCCAACAAACACACATATTTCAGGATCGATTTCTGAGTGCGATGCTAAAATGCACCGAATTAATAATATTATAATGTTTATTATTTATAATCGTGAGCCGTGGAGGCGCTCGCAATCTGCAAGGCCGATAAACCTAGTTTTACATTTACAACAACTCACTGCCTGGGAAGGTTTTCATCGTATTCTCAGATGACGAAACATTTATTCCTTTAATTGTGGTGCTGTATAAAATTCTTTAACAGAAATGGCAAAATTTTAAATAAAAACACTTTCAGTTCAAGCGGTAAATTTATTGGACCAAAAACACTATGTGTATTTTTATTACTCTTCCGTAAAATACATAATTTTCCATTTAAAAAAAAAAAAAAAAATTGTGTTGCGTCATTTACATCACTTTTTTTTTTTAAAGAATTTATACGGTTTCTATGGTTTTTTTTAATCTTCGTGGCTATCAATAAATCTAGAATATCATTTTGAAAACACCAAAATTCCAATAGCAACTTTGGTCTCATTTTGGTGAAATTTACTAAATTTGATTACAATTGATCGTGAGCCGGATGGTCGTTAAAATATCGGAACTTTCTGGAAGCACTTTTCTCCGAGACAAAAGAATGCAATGAACGTTTGTAAGATATATTATACACTATTATTGTTGGTCCTTACGATGCTTTCTGTTCCTCTCTCGCCTACACAGGGCACTTAGCATTCATTTTCAAATAAAGTGAAACAACAATAGAACTTTTTCTTGAATATTGCTCGTTCCAGTGTACATTTCCAACTTAAATATTTGCAGGGTAACCTAGTTGACGAGTATGTTGCGAAATGCAATTGTAAAAATCAATAGGGAAATATATAGATGGCAAGTTCAAAGTTGAAGTTAATGTTAAAATATAAATTCGTAAAAATCACATTCATTGATATTATACTTCTGTGTCTGTTGTAAGCCCGATTAAAAAAACAGTTTTGACGTGATTCACAGAAAATATATTTATTAAAATTTATTTAATTGATTTAAATATAAAAAAATTAAATAAAAGTCATTAATGTGGAAGAAACAACGTACGTAAATGTGCCAGAACAAGGACATGGTTTGTAGCGTTCTTTAGTTTCTGCCTACCCTTCACGGAAATGGCGTAATTATTAAGGTAGGTCAGATTCGTTATTTATTTACATTTCCTCCCAATAAACTCTCTTGCAACCATCAAGTTACAAAAGTTCATAATATTGAGATGACTCAATCTAGTAAAATTTAAAAAATAAACTAAATTGTTAAGTTGGCGTCCCTGTTTCCGGCTAGTATCGAATTTTCCAGCTGTCGATATCGGCCTTGTATCGACTCCTCGGTGACAAATTGCTCTAATTCAATATAAAGTGCTCTGCGCTACGGATAAATGCCTAAATTGTTATTCTCCTGAATCGGATGTTTTAAAGCTGTTTTGCGCTAAATTTATTCTATCTTCGATTTTAAAAGCTTTTTTTGGCTGGTCAAAAATGCGCCAAGAATTTTCTTATTAAAAATACGTTTTTAAGTTCATCTTGACCTTTTTTGTGAAAATATGTTTGTTTTACTTTTATTTGCCCGTCGCGTCGGCGCGTCGCTTAGTAAAAATAAGGCGATTTACTAACATGTCGTATAAGGTATGGGGTTGGATTTCCGAGAAGATCAAATATATGGACTAGGTATTAATTTTGGTGTAATATGGTGTTCGCCTCGTAGCACAGTGGGAGCGTATTTGGCTACCGTGCATGAGGTCGCGGGCTCGATTCCCGTAGGGGGTCAAGATAAAATATTTATTTACAAGTGATTTTCATATTAATATTTCATGTGTGATACCTTGGACTGGTACTGAAGCGTATGACTGATCATCTTACCTTCATGTAATGAAATGATCAAGAATCACTGCACTTGTTGTACCGATGCAGTGCCACATGCACCATTGGGTGCGAAAAGGGGTAAGTAGTAGTAAAGTAGTAATATGTATAATTCATACGAACGATTTATTTGAAATTACGGTCATATATACATGAGGTTACGGGTTCGATTCCCGAGGGGGTCAACGTAATTTTTTTGTAATAAATTTATACCACAACATATTCTGCACATATACACTATACCTTTTATACCCTGTTTTTTTTTTTTTTTTTTTTTTTTTGAGTTGCTGAATAAGAAAGCCTTACTTTATACCCTGTTACATCACCTGTCGCCACGCCGTGTTCTTAAAAGGTTAAACATATCAATGTATCTATATGTAGATATAAAAGTCGATACAAGGTCGATGCAATAATTTATCCTCGAACTTTTTCGATCAATTCAATTAAAGATTTGTATCGACTTAATAACATTCAGATACATTGATAATCGGAACGCATGCAAACGTCGGCGTCGGCGTCGGCGTCGCGGCGATACATTTAAAAAAAAAAAAAAAAAATATTGAGTCTTTATCAAGAAAATAATATAGAAAATAAAAAAAAATAGAAAATAAAAAAAATTAAAATAAAAAAATATAAAAAAAATTGCCGTCCCGATAAACTGCAATTTTTGCATTTTGTCATCGGGTGCCATTAACCAAAATATGAATTTATTATAGAAATACAACAACAAAAGTTACAGAAAATATTTAAAAAGTTTACAAAATATAAAAATACAAAAAAAGATAGAGATACGAAAAATATATATATTGCTCAAATCATTACATCAAATTATGGCGAATCGATAAATATAAAGAAGTTCTGTCTTCCAACCAATCTCTCAGTATAAAAATAAATTTATTCGCGTTATTACATGATTTTACATTTAAATATTCTAATGTCCTCTGTCCGTACTTGTTTTTAATCTTGGGACAATTTATCATCAAATTTATCAAAAAACCCTAAGTTAAATTCTTGATCTCGCATAGATCTAAAATATCTCATGTACGTAGATATATTGATAAAATAATCGGAGCCTCGAGGCATCATTAGAATTTTTAAGAAAAATTCTCATAATACGTTGATCGATTTTTATATATTTTACTACTTAGCTATCGGCTACATCATCGTCATAGGTCACCGCCCACCACCCGCACCTGCCCACGTGGCCACGTGCACACAATACTCCGCTATGGAGGACCAGTGGCAGGGTAACCATGAATGATCTCCCTCCACGTCGCTATTGACGAGGGTTGAATGTGGCGAAGAAGGAAGATAATGCGGGGGAGGTGAATTCACTATTAAGCAAGTCACCGCTGGGAATAATCGAACTTTTCAATAAGCTGAGGGCTGGAAAATATTTTATATTTTGATGTGTATTAAAATTTTTTTGTGCATTTAAAAAATAGTATTTTATTTAAAATTCGACGTCCGCTGCTAGAGGCAAAATCTCAGAGCCTAAATGGGGTCCTAGCAAATTAATTCGGATAATAAAACACTAAATAAAAACTGACTCAATTCCCTAAAATTTGATGCGCTCATTAATAACAACTTCTTTTTATTATGCTTCCATCTTTAGTTATCCTGAAAAATAAAAAAAAATGTATAAGACGATGGCTTACCGTTTTTTTTTCTATAAAATTTGTATTTTAAAATTTTTTTCAAAAATTGTTAAATAAGCAATTATATCAAAATTCCTAAAAAAACGTTTGAATTACATATACCTGTAGGTATTTGATAATTTTTTCAAAGCTTTGGGCTGTCAACAAATCCGGAATATAATTTTGGAAACACCTACATTTCTAACTCTGGTCTCAGCTGCAAGCTTCATTTATTTTATTTTTACTTTTTCCTATGCATTTCACTGAATAAACGTATTATGCAGAATATGAAAATATCTACACCTTGATTGAAGAACGACCACATAGTTCCATGAGCTTGAGCAGCATTCCGCTACGTCATCAAGTTGGAAGGAGTTTGGGAGACTTCTGCGGAACTACTGGAATGGAATGCCATAATATTATAAAGTTAACACTTCTCATTTGTCATGGTAAGTCCTGGACCAGCTGCCGACCTAATAGCATTTCGAATCTAAGAAGATATTCAAAAAGTGCATTACTAAAAGAATATAACCTAAAATACCAGTTGAAAATCGAAGTAATAAAATTACGTTGGTAATACAATTAATAATTACTAATTTTTAGGGATGATATTAAAAGTACAGAAAGACATGAAACCATTGATTTCTCCAGCTTTATCATTTAATTTAGAAATTTTAAAATTTATAGATTAAAGTGTTTTTTTTAACAGATTAGCGACCGATTTTTCAAAATCTAAAAGATTAGCCACAGAAATGCGCCTATGTACATATTATTATATACCTGATTGCCTCATATAAACGGCCCGTTATCCTCGCAATGAGTGCAATACACTCGTATCGCTTACAATTTTTTTCTTGTAACTTTTCATTTAAATAGCCATCAAAACTGGGAGAAAAAAAAGAATATAATATAAATAATTTCTTTAAAAAAAAAACGTTTTAAAGGAAAACTATTGTATTGCATTTTAGTGTAATTAATGCCCTGACGAAGGGAAGGATGACCTTTCGAACCGCTAGACACAGAGAAATCGGTCAGTAATTACATTAGTATAATATTTACTTTACCTACCTACATTAATTTATAGACTACAAAGCTAGAAGTTTGAATACTTAAAACTTTCATGCATAATTTCTGTCTGAATATCTTGTAAATACTTTGAAATAATGCCAAGCGCACATCTATTTACTACTAAGTGTGGAAATAGGAATCAAACTGTGACAGCGTGGGACTGAGTCTGGAACTTTGCTACACCATAGTATCATCATACGGAAATCATAAGTTTCCAGTGCCATAATATTCCACTCAGGATATGCATTGCAAGTTGGTAACAACTACTGTTACATATTATTATATTATGTTTTATAGTACCTACCTATATTATACGCGTACGAAACATAAAGTTTTCGTCTTACCAACTTTCAGAAACATTATTTTGACGAATACTGGACAACAGTTACTAAATTTATCACTAAACTGAGAATGTAAAAATTAACTCGAAAAATATTACAGGTGCTACATATAACTAACGAGATAAGTTAATCAAAGAATTCATGATTAACAATTTGTATATTTACCTAACACAAATTGACTATCTTTAAAACAAAATGTTTATCAGATTTCGTAGAAAAAATATTTTTTCATATAAATGAATATGACATAGATAACTATGATTTATTTAATGTCTTCATTTGGAAAATGTTTTTCATAATTGTGGCATTAAAATTTTGGGGTTGGGGTGGGTATAATATACCTAGTGGTCCTAAAAAAGGGCAGTGTTAAGTAAAATCTTAAAGTAAAATGTACTTGAGTGTGAGTAGCAAGTATGGGAAAAACATCTCATTTGTTTAAGTTAGACAATTTCTTCGCTTTGTTCACAAGTCCCATTACTCTCTTCCACACTTGTTCCTGCAGCACATTATTTAAATTTAATTCAAATATTCAGTCGCAAAGAGACTCGACCACACCCGCTGGGCTTATAGAAAAAGGATGTCCAAGTAAAAACATCAAAATACTTTGAATAATAAACTTCAATAATACCAAGAAAAACAATATACTGAAAAACTAACAAAATAGAATGGAAAGTGTATGGAAAGCTAGGGTGTCGTGTAGGGATTCGTCGTATGATTACAATTCAGCCTTTAAAAATATACAGACATAATGCTATTTTAATATGGCACCAGTTTGTCAAGAATCTATAATAACAAGATACAGTATGAGTACATTGTTTAAAGGAAGAATTTTGATTTGGAAAGTTGCGGAAAACTTAAAAAAATCGTAATTATTTCAATTTCAACAAAAATTATCAACTTAGCTGTAATAAAAATACCAATACTGGTCATTTTTTATTTTAAACGATTTTTAGACCCATGTTTTTGATTACCTAGATAATTTAGAAATTTCAAAAACTCTTCTCACGTGACCGTAGAAATACTCAAAACTAAAATGCTCTAATTGCTCGCTCTTCGCCATTTTCTAATAAAAGCTGTTTTCAGCACCAAACGCATTGACCGAATCATTATAAATAAATTGCTTTTTACCTATGTATTATACATATTCATAAGAAGCTTCAATCCTTCAAAACGTTTTGAACGATTTTATCATTAGATACTTCATCATACATCAGATACTAGGCGAAATGGAAAATGTTCTAATTTATAATGTGACCACTTAACTAGTCCAATGACACCGATGATGACGTCATCTTAGGCTGTCGTACTAGCACTCTAGGTTAACAAGTATCTGTTTTTAAAAATCCTTCACGATTTTTCTAACCCACTAAAGAAGATCATAAAACACTTTTTTTTTTTTTATTATTTTCTTTGTGTCGTCACAAAATTCACATTCTGTAATCAGATACGATAACTCTTAAATAAGCGAATTGTTTGTAAAATACAAAAATAACTAACTAACCATCACGCCATTTCCTCGAAGGGGTAGGCAGAGAGGATAGAACGCCACACCACTCTGTCCAGGCATACTTCTCTTGCTTCCTCCACATTCATACATCTTTTCATGCACGCACGTCGATTATTCCGGCTTCTTACATGCCCACTTTCAAGCACTTGTTTTACTTGATCATACCATGTCTTTCTCGGCCTTTCTCGACTTCTACATCCACGCACGGTCGCATCATATATTTTTTTAGCCGTTCTTTCATCATCCATTCGCTCTACATGACCAAACCAACGTAAAAGACCTTTCTTAATTTTGTCGATAATGCTTATCTCAGCCTTGCATTCTGCTCTAATTTCAACATTAGTGCACCTATCATACATAGTTTTACCACACAATCGCCTGAGAGATCGCATTTCAACTGCATTCAATCTACTTTCATCCTTATTTTTCCAACTCCATGCTTCGCTTCCATACATAAGGGTTGGTACCAGAACTCCATTATGCACTGCCATGTATATACAATAATATGATTACATTTATTTATTTATTTGACATACAACATACAAATTATGGACAACTTGTACCTAGCTTCAATATCCCAACATTCTAGGTAATATTTTGATCTGTGTTAAGTCGGGACATTGCAAAAATATAGATAGGTAGATACATAAGAATATCTTTCAGAATGTGTTTCACTTTATTGAATGATTTTGTCTGTTTGTCTTTACAAAGTTATCATTCTGATAATCTTACATGAGTGAATTATGTGTAAATATACAATTACATTACACGACTGCGGTAGTGCGGTAGGTAGCACACAGGTACCAGGTACCAGGTACCAGGTACAGAACCGGCGCTGTATGGATTGAAGGAGCAATTTAAGAGATTAACTATGTGAGGGGTTCTCTGCCCGAACTCGTCTTCCGAGAGATTTAATTATGGTGCCAAAATATTCTGGGGAATAATTTAATAATGCAATACCCAACACAATGGAGGAATTAAACTCAGACTGAAAACTTTGATTAAGTTTTGATTGAGTAGGAGGTAGTGGAGATTGTTTGTGCCCATTCCTCTTCCACCTATCTCTGGTAAAACGTTATATTTCCGTAAAGGTGCAGATGTTTATTCCAAATTAATCTAATCCATTTTCAGATTCCTAGCGAAAACTAAATAAATTGCAACTGTAAAGGTAAAATTTATTTAACATACAGTTTTGGCAGATACATATACAAGTACATGTATACAAATAAAAAAATTTAAAAAAATATCCTGGGATGAGAAATAATCCAAGTAATATAATAAATAGGTAGATTGTAGTTCACATGTCTATATTGAGAAATGTATACTTAATTGAGCCAAAAAATATTATTATCCAGAGCTCCGTATATAGTATTCCAATATATTATTAGATATCAATATACTATCGTCAATATACAAAAATAATATAAAAACTTTAAATATATTTTTTATATCATTGTAAGTACTAAAAACGATACTAAATAATATCAACTTGCTATTTTAAAATACTTCTTGTACTTTTAATGTATTTTGAGAATTAACATTATTATTTCATAAGGCCCTCATTTCTTTACTTAGTTGCCGACCTGCAAATTATCAATAAATGTGATAAAATAGAAATAAATTGATTGACCGTGAGTCACTAGTGATAAGATAAAATAGAGGAAAACGTGAACTTTAAGACAACGTTATTATTTATATAGATATAGATACGACGCGAACCGACGTAGGTACACCAGTTGCTCGATCACAGATCAGTACCGACTCGGTAATAAGCGACGTGATAACGATTTCTTACCCATGGATGTTTAACGTTTTCGCGATCACAATGGAACAGGCGTTAAAAGTTATCGATCGGGATTATTAAACGAGCGCATACTAGTCGCGAGCCATTTCCCGAGATGTATCTTATTCGCACAAATCTTCATTCAATCTTTATTATAATTTAGCCGGTTTTCGGCAAGCCAAATATTGAGAAAAGCAGTCGACATAATAAAAAATCCGACAAGCGCGATGATTTGACGTTTGACGTAAGGCCGCGATAGCGTAGATCGGCTCCGCTCGGCTCAGATTGTCAATGCTCGGCTCAGCGATCGCGGTATTGAACGGTATGTCATTGTGATCGCTCAAATTGTTAGCGTTAGCACGTTTTTAACTACGTCGATAGTTATCTGTGATTGAGCTACTGACTTGGGAATATACACAGGAAATGGCGACTGATCGCTTCACTTATTAACAGTTTGTGGAATACATAAATATGCTCCACTTTGG